>JAJOOS010003270.1:0-24157 GCA_029582725.1 Solanum chiquidenum | reverse complement strand
TAATTTCCCCTAACCTGCCTTACTATGGCGTTAGCCTGTTAATTAGATTCTGTTTGAGGGCTTGGTTTTAAATCATCTCCTCATATATATATGTGAAATAGATTGTTGTGTTGTTGTGGAAGTTGGTGCTTTAAATCATAGGTGTGAAACAGATTGTTGTGGAAGTTGGTGTTTTCCAAGTAATAGTGATGTACTTGCATTTCTGATAATCTAAACTGTCCTTTAATTAATTAAGTTCGGTTTCTTTATATACCTTCAATCTTGATTCATGAACCGTGTTGAACCTACGAAGTTATACTTTCATATTCCACTAGCTGCATCTTCAGTTTATGATTTCAGCTACTTGTCTCGTTTTATCCTAGTTTGGAAAATTTCTGGAAGTGATGCTTACCTTTTTTGTTAAATTAGTCAAGGTAGTGTATTCATGTCTGTTTATTTGGCTGCATCTTTTTTTTGCTAAACCAATCCTACTATATTAGAAGTATACCTCGTTGCTACTTAGTCCTAGTGTTCATTTTTAGATTAGCCAATTATCTTCTTTTGGCTGATGCTAACTTCGTTTTAAGGTTTATTTGTAGTGTTTCTCTAGAAATTATTAGGTCAGTGTTGGTCTCTGTAGGGTCAATTCATGTTAAGTGTTCCCAATGTTATTATTTCTTGTGTTCTTTTCCACCATTTAATTTCGAGGTAGCTTTCATCTTTCTTACACATTAATTATGATGAGTTTCATGGATCTAGTTTCAACATTCTACTTTGCATCCTCAATTACATGTTTGATTACACAACGCTAGGTATTCACAAGCTAGTATCATGTTTGTCATAAAAAACAAGCTAGTATCATGTTCATAAAAAAATGATCATCTACAACGAAAACAGTGTTTGATACTCGTTCAGTGAATGAAGATTTAATCAGCTAACTAAGTTGTCATCTATGTGAATGCATTAGAAATCTCCAGCACACTATGATGTGTTCATCCTAAGAAAGTGGCTTTTCCATTTGTTTTATAGTTAAGAGCGTCAAAGATGCCTCTAAAAAAACGAAGGGAAAAAGTAGAAGTGAGATCGAAGGTTAGGGAGATATGTTGTAATGTAGATTAAAATTTTAAGTTTTTTCCTATTTGAATAGCCTACTATGTCTGTTACCTTTGTCAAAAAAAATAAATAGCCTACTATGTTTTCTGTTCATGCAGTATGCTCAAATCTTCTTCTTTACCTTTATTTCCGAAAGGTGTTCTAGTTTTTCCCTTCAGGTTCATGTCTAATGCTCTTAGAAACAAACTTTTGCAGGCATATGTGATCAGTTTGATGCCTGAAGGTCCTGATTTTCTGGCTTGAGATGTACAATCCTGTATGCAATGATGAAAGAAAACGGTTCACCGTCCAGTAAAATGCTTAACAGAAACTGGGTCTTAAAACGCAAGCGTCGAAAACTTCCATCTGGTCCTGATGTGTCAAATGGCAAAGAAAAGGCTTCAAAACCCTTGGATTTACCCTCGAGTGACTCACCCAAATGTCGAGTGAAAAATGAAATCACTTCAAGTCGTTCTTCTAGCAAGAAGAAAGGAAATGATGGGGTTAGTATATTCATTATGTTTTTCTTTATTTCTTTTCCAATTTATGGCAGTAAAACTACATGGTAAACAAGACTTGAACTGTAGTTTAGGAGGAAGATTTCCCTTACTTCTTGATCAAGAGCCAACTTGCATCTTTAGTTTGGTATTCTTAAAAGTTTTTGGTTGTCCTTGTTTTCTCTTTTTGGTTAATTCTTTATGAGTACGTTACCTCTAAGCTCTCGCTGTTAGGTTTGCTATCATCTTGCCAGAATTGTCTGACCAAAAAAGCTATTTGAGATTTATTGCCTTGCTGTGTGATTTATGTATTTTCCACGACCTTTTTCGCTTCTATACGTTTACCTTTTCAAAATGCTTCTGACTCTTGTTTCCATCTGCTCTCATCCAGTACTATTATGAATGTGTTGTTTGTGATCTTGGTGGAAATTTGCTTTGCTGTGAAAGCTGTCCGCGTACATACCATATTCAGTGTCTGGATCCTCCTCTTAAGGTATACTGATAGTTGCTTTATTTAAAACCGGATTGATGATTTTCATTTAAACCTTTCATGTTGTAGTTTGGGTTTCCCTTTCCAATTTATCCTATCCAGTTTACTTTTGTTACTGACATTTTTTTTCTTCCTATATAGCGTATACCAACTGGAAATTGGGAATGTCCAACATGTTATCAGAAGAACGATACACACGAGTCTGTTAATCCTCTAGATATGGTCTCGAAACGGGCAAGGACAAAAGTTACAGGTGGAAAAGCAAAGAATGAAAATAAGCCATCTGGAATCTCCAAGGTATCCCTGATTTTTGAAAGCTCCATTCCTGGTAAGAAAAGATCCTCGGGCAAAGAAAGAACTCCTTTATCACACCTCAGTCAAATGGAGAAGCTGGGTAATTTCTCCAATGATGTTCCTTGTGATATTGAACCAAGTGACCATTCCCGGGATGGTGCTGCGGATGGTAGTTCATTGCACATAGGTGTTGATAAAGAAAAGGAGGTGCCTCCAGCAGATACTCCAGTGGAGAAGGAAGTGCCTCCTTCAGATACTCCAGCTGAGAAGGGGGTGCCTTCTGCAGATTCTCCATTGGAGAAGCCGAGCTCTTCAATGAATGATGCAGCACCCTTTTTGAATATGACAGATTCAAAGACAAATGACAAAGCCTCAGAAAAGAAGCCTGACTTGCCTTCTAGTGATAGATCTCCAGGTGGTGAACCTGTAGCTGTTTCGGAGGCCGCTTCTAGGAAAGACAGGAAAAGGAAGCCTAATTTTTACAACATTGACAGTCAGAACAAATCTAGGACTGACAAGGGAAAGCGAGTTGCTGATAATACTAAAAAGTCTGGTTCAAAGCCAAGCAAATTGCAAAAAAAGCGTAAGCGTGTTAATCATCAGCCTTCAGTGTCTGCATCAAATAGGGATGGGAGAGATACTGTTGAAACCCAACTTAAAGATGAGGTATAATCCCTATGTTTTGTATTCTTTCTCAAATCTGTTTTTTTTTTTTTTTTAATTCGTAGATTTCATTTTTTGATAAGGTAGGATATCTTATTAATTGAAGTCATGCAGAGGATGTAGTATTACAAAAGTAGGAGGCTTGGTCCCTACACAATAATAACATTTGCACAAATTAATAAGACATCTAGCTCCTAGGGATGAATCTGAGGTTCCTTCAAATATCTCAGATTCCTGTAATGTCCATGTTGACAATATACAACTAGGAGTCTAGGAATGGTTTGCCACATATTTCTTCTTGATTTTTGCCCCTTCCAACTATACCAGCTGATTAAGGCATCCTTCATGCTAAGTGGCATAAACCACGATTGCCCATAAATATTTAGGAACATGTCCCATAGATTTCTGGCAACAATGCAACGTAAGAACAAATGTCTAATATCCTCAGCTTCAAAGTTGCACATGAAACACCTATTACATGGATCAAAACCTTTTTCATCAGTTTTGCTCGATAGATTTTAGTGTTGTTTTTTCTTTAGTGATAAAACATTTCAATCTGTTGGTTGGGGAAAGAAAACATAAGTTAGCCTTGAGTGAGTTCTTCCAAGCTAAACATTTCTACAAGTAGATCTTTTACCATGATATTGAAGAGGTACAACATTAACAACAACATACCATGTGTAATCCCAAATAGTGGGATCTTGGGGAGGGTAAAGTGTACGCAAACTGTACCCCTACCTTGGAGGTAGAGAGGCTTTTTTTGATAGACCCTCAATTTAAAATAGGAATTTTTAAAATTAATTTAAAGTTATTTTATATGGAGTCAAATTAAGGAATGATATAATCAATAGAATTTTAGTTGATTTAGAAGTCCTAAATATGAGGAACATAGGTAAATGACTATACAATGTGAAATCTATTTTAAAGGAGAAAAAGGGCGAACAAAATTTCGTTAAGCAGTCTCATGGCATGCATGTCGTACGTGTACCTTATCTATGGAGTAGACTTTTTTTTTTAAATGCACAAATATTATTTTACAAATTATTTTTTAGTTATGTAATAAAAGTTAAAGAATAATGTGTAAATATATGAAAAAGATGATTGTCGATCCTATTTAGCTTACTCAATAAAGAAATAAATTCAATCCCATCTTCAGAAATTTTAAGTCCGATGTTAGGCTTGACAGTCCTCAACTTTCAAATCCAAAATCCTGAATTTTAGTATCACCAAATTAATTATAATTATGATTTTATCCAACATGAAATATACTTAATAATAGGTAGAAAAGTAAATCAACATTTCATGTTAGAAATTTCTCTTTTTATTATAGTGTAGATATATCTCAAAACAGATTATACTCATCTATCAGAAAAAAAAAGATTTAGTCCAAACATAGATCCTTAAATCACATTCCATCAACATTATGGTGAAATTTAATTAATTGAATTCAAAATTCTAAATATTAGACAATTTTAAATGCTAAAATAATATTTTAACAAAAGTTTATCTGTTTAAAGGAATAAAATTGTTTTTGGGCCCTTGTGTTTTTAAAGGTGCAAATACCCGTCTATCAAAGAACCAAAAATTAGTCTGAACATAGATTCTTAAATCACATTCCATCAAAATTATGATAAAATTTAGTTAATCGAATGCAAAATTCTAAATATTAGATAGAGTCTTAAATTGTAATATAATTTTTAACAAAAGTTTATTTCTCCTGAATCTGGTCTAGTGTTAAAATTTTTAGATGCTTTTCATGTAAAATTGAAAAAAGATATTTAAAGGAATTGAGCTTGAGTATTAATTTCAATATCTAAATCTTCATGTCCCAAAACAGGCATGCAATAGTGGGGATGTCCTCAGTTTATTTTGTCTCCTTTTTTTTTTTTAGGTAAGATATGAATGCTTAAATATTGTGATAACCTACTTTCAGGAGAAGAGACTGTAGTCACGTAATAAGGCCTTCAATATTGTGGGGCCTGGAGGCTAATATCCATAGAGGGATCAAACCATTATGTTGACGTCTTGTCTAGTTAATTGATAGTATTAATCTGCTTGTGTTTGTTCTTTGATATTGTTTGTGCTGTTCTGGGCCTGCCATCAGCCTTTTATAACTGAGGCAGATATGGGAGCTATCTGCTTTGGGAGCATGCTCAAAAGAATTAACTTCTTGGATAAGGAAGGCCTTGGGGGGATGCTTTCTGTGTTTGGCTCAAATAAGGAAAAATTGCGTAATAAAACCATAAGATTTGTGGTATAATTGTCAAAACGTTGAGAGGGAAGGTATGATGGCGCAAGGCATTGGTGCAGAGGTATTCAAGGTGGTTAACTCAATAATGGATTGCTCTGAACTTCGTAAAAACAAAGGTCTTTATCCCTAGATCTTTTCAATTAATTCCACTCCATGTAACACTTGCCATTTCAATTAACCCTACTCCATGTAATACTTGCCATTTCTACCCTGAAGGGTGTGACCTAGTGGTCAATGATGTGGGTTGAGAACCTTCAGATTTTAGAGATTACATTTGATGACTTATTCAAGAGAGAAATATCATCATCCCTAAAATTAATGAAGTCACTAACGTAAGAAATAAGACTGTAGTTCATTACCTCCAGGAAAACTTTAGGTGTTGTAGGAATACCAAGAAGGTGAATAAACCAGTTATACATACCATACCTAGTCTGATGTAGCAAAAGAATAACTTCACCTCGTTTTTCCTTGCTCATTGGTGCTAGATTACAACTGCCTTGTTGGACTTCTTGTCATGAGTTTTACCTTGGACCGGCCCAAAATAATTCTCTTTACCTTTATCCTTCTCATCAACATGCACTTGATACGTGGGACATGTAGTTTCGCCAACCTTAGATTAAGTTCATCCAATGATGGATCTCCAATGCAAACTTTCCCATGAGTACCTACAAAAGAGTCAAAACTGTAAAAGAAGTAGGAATATGTTAAAGTTAGAATAAGAAATAACCTCACTCAAGCTCGCTTGTTTTTCTTTCTCTACCTCACGACCACCCCTCTTCTTTTACTCTCATAGTCATCTCTCTTCTTTTTTTTATCTCGATCTCACTCTTTTTCTCACTTGACATCCATTTTCTTCACATGAGTTTTACCTTGGACCGGCCCAAAATAATTCTCTTTACCTTTATCCTTCTCATCAACATTCACTTGATACGTGGGACATGTAGTTTCGCCAACCTTAGATTAAGTTCATCCAATGATGGATCTCCAATGCAAACTTTCCCATGAGTACCTACAAAAGAGTCAAAACTGTAAAAGAAGTAGGAATATGTTAAAGTTAGAATAAGAAATAACCTCACTCAAGCTCGCTTGTTTTTCTTTCTCTACCTCACGACCACCCCTCTTCTTTTACTCTCATAGTCATCTCTCTTTTTTTTTTTTATCTCGATCTCACTCTTTTTCTCACTTGACATCCATTTTCTTCACACAACACAACCTCTCCTTTTTCCTCTCTTGGGATGTCAACATGCACTCCCGTATTCCTCTCAATCTTTGCTCTCTCATCATCATCTATCCTCTCTCTAATTTTCTTGGTATCCTTATGGATTTGTGATGGAGTCAAAGATGCTTGAACAAATCTCTCCCTATTTATCTTGAGAGAGTATTTATTTTTTTCTATGTTGTATGATGCTCCACTATTAGCACACCATGGTTTTCCCAATAAGATATGACAATTATACATGAGAACAACATCACACCAAACCTTATCCTCATAACTTCCAAGACTGAACGACAATAACAACCTTTCATTTACCTTTACTCCTTTCCGCACGTAGGGTGAAATAAGCTCAATCTCTCAACCATGTAAGTGCTAGTTAACTTATAGCCAGATTCTTTGTCAATTCTCATGGTACATAACATAGACATCACTTTAACTCTAATTTGAAAAATAACTGTACCTTGGTCCTCCTGATCTTCGTCAAGTTGTACATTCATTCAGTTTGTCCTCCTTCACTCAACTATGGTGGCATCTATTGCATCAAGTCGGACAATAATTATTCTGAGTACGTCAGCTAAGTTGTTGTTGTTTCAAGTTCCAAGTTCAGTTTCTTTACCTCTTCGAGATATCTCAAGAAAATACAAAAGAAACAGGTATCTTTCAGTTTGGATTTTCCCTCCTCTTTATAGATCTTTTTCTCTTACCTTTTTCCACTCTTATTACTACCTTTGGCTGAATCCTTTAGGATTCATATATAAACCCTACAAGCAACAACCCTTAAGAGGTAAAATGTAGAAAGAAAACGAATTTACCAACACTCGAAGAATTGGGTTTGATGAGACAAGAAAAAAAAGACCAATTTGTGTAACAAGAAAAAATTTGAAATTTTCCCCTCTTGGTTTTCCTCTTTGACGTAGGAAACTGAGAATCAAAATTAATTTTCCTCTTTTTAGGATGACTAGTCTATGAAGGGATTCTGAACATGTAAGAAAGTGTGTGAGGGGCCAAAATTCCTAAGTGATGGATGGGTTCATTGTTTGGAGGAAATGGCGTTCTACTTCGGGACTTCCTAAGATGATCATCCAGATTTTGGATAATGTTTTGTGAGGACTCAAGATTGATATCTGTACAACAGATGAGGAAGTATTGTCTAATGTTATTCTTCTGGAAGGGAAGTCTTTCGAATAAAGAAGAGAAATTGCTTGTCGACATTAGTATATACGGTGATGTGGCACGTTTCTTAAATTAGAAAATCAGAAACGATTTCTCTATATTGTGGATAAGCTGATTCTTTTTAAAGTGTGAAATTCTTTGCTTTATTTATTTATTTATTTATTTCTTCTACACGGTGACAGATATTTGCTACTTCTGGGGTTGTTTGTTTGATGTAAATGTTCATGTCCACTTTTTGCATGTGATCGAATTTCTATATTGGAAAAAAGAACCTTTTCAAAAGAGGAAGTAGTAACCTGATGGAAAAATTACTGCATCTCAGCTCCCTATACGTACGGAATTATTCAATTGTACAGTTTTGCTTCTATTCGAGTTTAATAGAACTTTGTGCTTATTCTAAACAAGGAGGGAAAAAATGAAGCTTTGTACTTCATTTTGAATTCCTGCTTAATACTAGTAGTTCTATTTTTGGTATAAAAACAGCTTTACTCTAGCTTGTAAAAAAATAGTTTGTTTGAAGGGCGTGGGAATTATATGAGTTGGGAACTAAATTGGAAAGGCCAAAAAAGAAAAAGAGAAAAGGAAGGGAAACAACAATTTTCTGAGCTGTCTATTTTTCTTTTTAATTTAATTGATATTGTAATATGCAAAAACCAACTTAAGGATTGTTTCTTTTGTTGATTTTATTTCTTTTTTTGGGCTAATGCAGTTGGTTTCTGAAGAGGGTGCCCAGCCATCAGATCTGTCACGTGAAGCTGGAAAAGTTGCTGTTGAACCTTTAATATATGATAATAATGGTCCCAGTCTTCAACAGGTACTAGTTCCAAGGACCAACTTATAGGTTTATTATTATCATTTAATAATAAGAATCCTTTGTTCCTTTATCACTCTTTGATGTAATTTCTGAAACTCTCCTTAAAAGGGAAGAGAAACCAAGGAGATTGATGATAATCTGTTTTCCTACTTTTGACACATGTTTAACTGCAGGTTGATAGGGTTCTGGCATGTCGAGTGCAAGATGATAATATTAGTTGTTTGCATGATATCCCTAGAATAAATGCAAATGAACCAGCATTGATAGATTCAGCGAGAGAGGAATTAAATGATGGAAAACCCAGCGGTGATGTGCTCGTAGTTGAGGTTGGTATAGAATATTCAGGCAGTGGCTCTCAAGAAACTTTGGACATTCCCGATAAAGGACAAAGCTCAAAGGATGATACCAGCAAGGATGAAATGCAAGTGTACAGAAGATCAGGTAGCATAGAATGCAAGGAAGGAACTGGCACAGTAAAGGAAGACTCTCAAGGTTCAGTATCTGAAGGTGCAATCAACAACAACGAAGAAGACATTGCTGTGAATGCTGATGATTATCTGGCTAATACGCAGAATACTTCTGGAGAAAGCAATGATTCCACTGAAAAGAAATATAATGACAAAGCCAAGTCGAAGGATGATGTCACATCTGGGACTCATGAAGTTGGAACTGCCAAGGGAAAAGATGAAATGATTACTACAGATACCACCTCTTTCAAGAAAAGTGAGGAGACTGTCTTGGCTAAACCATCAACCTCCAACAACGTAAATGTTGTCTATGAATATCTTGTTAAGTGGGTTGGCAAATCAAATATTCATAACTCTTGGATCCCAGAGTCTCAATTGAAAATTCTGGCAAAAAGAAAGCTGGACAACTACAAGGCAAAGTATGGGACAGCAACAATAAATATTTGTGATGAACAGTGGAAGCTGCCTCAGCGAATTATTGCAACTCGGCCTGGTACGAGTGGTTCAGATGAAGTGTTTGTGAAATGGACAGGTCTTCCGTATGATGAATGTACCTGGGAGAAAATAGAGGAACCTGTGATTGCAAAATCATCTCATTTGATTGATCAGTTTAATCAGTTTGAATCCCAAGCATTAGCTAGAAAGGCTACCAAGGATGATATGGTGAGAAAAAGGAAAGAACGCCACAAAAATGATATAGTTACTCTGACAGAGCAGCCTAAAGAACTGGGAGGCTCATTATTTCCACATCAAATGGAAGCCTTAAATTGGTTGCGCAAGTGCTGGCATAAATCCAAAAATGTTATTCTTGCCGACGAGATGGGACTTGGGAAGACAATATCAGCTTCTGCTTTCTTATCATCATTGTATACCGAGTTCAATGCTGCACTTCCTTCTCTAGTTTTGGTTCCTCTGTCCACAATGCCAAATTGGATGGCAGAGTTTCAGTTATGGGCTCCACACCTAAATGTTGTAGAATACCATGGGACTGCTAAAGCAAGAGCTGTGATTCGTCAATTTGAATGGCATTCAAGGGATCAAAGTGACCTGAATAAGAGGTCCACTTCATACAAGTTCAATGTTCTTTTGACTACATATGAAATGGTTCTCGTTGATTCCACTTATCTGCGTGGGATCCCATGGGAAGTTCTTGTCGTTGATGAGGGACACCGTCTTAAGAATTCTAGTAGTAAACTCTTTAGCATGCTCAACACATTTTCTTTCCAGCATAGAGTTCTATTGACTGGTACTCCTCTTCAGAACAACATTGGCGAGATGTACAACTTATTAAATTTTTTGCAGCCATTGTCATTTCCTTCACTATCGGCATTTGAGGAGAAGTTTAATGATCTTACAACAGCCGAAAAGGTGGAAGAATTGAAAAAGCTTGTCGCTCCGCATATGCTTCGCAGGTTGAAAAAAGATGCCATGCAAAATATTCCTCCTAAAACTGAACGAATGGTTCCTGTTGAGTTATCTTCTATCCAGGCAGAATATTACCGTGCAATGCTTACAAAGAACTATCAGCTTCTTCGCAACATCGGGAAAGGAATTGCACAGCAATCAATGCTGAATATCGTTATGCAGTTAAGAAAAGTTTGCAACCATCCTTATCTTATACCAGGAACTGAGCCTGAATCTGGTTCAGTGGAATTTCTTCATGAAATGAGAATAAAGGCTTCTGGAAAACTGACTCTTCTGCATTCTATGCTCAAAAGTTTGCATAAAGAAGGTCACAGAGTCCTTATATTTTCACAGATGACTAAGCTTCTAGATATTCTGGAAGATTACTTGGCAATTGAATTTGGGCAAAAAACATATGAGAGAGTTGATGGCTCTGTTGCTGTGGCTGATCGTCAAGCAGCAATAGCACGGTTTAATCAGGACAAAAGCCGATTCGTCTTCTTATTGTCAACACGCTCTTGTGGCCTGGGGATCAATTTGGCTACTGCAGATACTGTTATCATTTATGACTCTGACTTCAATCCACATGCAGATATCCAGGCAATGAACCGGGCTCATCGTATTGGACAGTCGAAGAGACTTCTAGTGTACCGGCTAGTAGTCCGTGCCAGTGTTGAAGAACGGATACTTCAGCTTGCTAAGAGGAAGTTGATGCTTGATCAGCTATTTGTGAACAAATCAGGGTCCCAAAAGGAGGTTGAGGACATCCTTCGATGGGGAACAGAAGAACTTTTTAGTGATTCCTCTAGCATGGCAGAGAAAGATGCTGTTGAAAACTCCAGCAATAAAGATGAGACAGTTCCTGAAGTAGAGCATAAGCGCAAGAGGACTGGTAGCCTTGGTGATGTGTATAAAGATAAGTGCACCAAGGGAAGCACTATGATTGTGTGGGACGAAAATGCTATATTGAAATTGCTTGACCGTTCAAATCTTCAGTCAGAATCACCTGATAACAATGAAGCAGAACTGGAGAATGATATGCTTGGCTCAGTGAAGGTAACCTCAGCTCTTCCAAAGATCTGCTTTATTGACATAAATTTCTTAAAGTGATTTGTAGAAGTGGATGGTTTTTCAACTCTATTATTCTGAAATGGAAGACTAACAAATTAGGGTCTGATTTGTAGCTCAAACTGTGACGATAGATAGTGAGCACCTAAGGACAGTTGGAAGTTGTGAAGTAACTGAGCAAGTGCGAGGATCCAAGAACTAGGCATCATTAAACATGTTGGGGTTGGCTATATAATTCCTCACTAACCATGTTTCTCCAATTAAAATTCATATCAGCAAGTGTGTGGGTCCAAGATCATAATTTGGGGTGGTGGGGGTGGGGTAAGGGGATTAGTCAAATATAACCTATTACTTTCTTTCATCACTGTAACAGCAGCAGAAATTGAACTTAACAGAAAAAGAAGCTGGAATCAGGTATAGTTGAAGCAGAGTTGAGAAAGTGAAAAAACATAACTTCATAGCACAATTCTCATATCATCAATTTGGTGAAGATTCAACGTAACTGTATTTTACTTGGGGGACTTGAGTTTTCAACTAAGGAAATTAGTTCTTGGTTTCCAATATAGGTAATTGAAATACACAAGGAAAATGTTAAATCGTTTATATAACGACCTTAAACCAGATATTGTGCTGTCATTGCTGGAAAGCTAATAAATGACCAAACTACAGTTGGCTACTAAAATTTAACAACATCAAGTTAATCCGAACTAAAACTTTCATACCAATCGCAAGTAGAAGATTTCTGTGGGAACTTCCAACTGGTAATTTGCCATCTCTGAAACAGGCTATGTATTTGTCGTGAGCGTAGCTCTCCTTTTTTATGGCGTGGGAGAAATGTTGGAGTTAGTGTTCTTATGGCATTATCTCTTGTTGAGTTCTTCAAATGCTCCTTCAGAAGTTTTCTCTGATTCAACCTACTAGGGAGAATATGCTGAATTTATTGTAACTTAAGTCCCCCTAAAGTAACTGTGTTTCCGAACTCTTTCTATATCCCTTATCAAGCTTAAAGTTTCTTTATTGTTCTGTATATTCTTGAAGATGAAGGCTGCTATAGCAAATAATTTTTGTCAGATCGATTCCAAGTAAAAGATAAAGCTACTGGAGTGGTATATGTTTTAGCGGTGTTAACATTACAAGTTTGTTTGGATTTGAATGGCATGCCGTGAACTTTTCACTGGATAAATTTACATGCTCAAAAAGTAGAATCACTTTAATTGTTCTAATTATGCTCTGCACGTAATGAACAGTTTCTTATGACTTGTGCTGAATATTTAGTTTAACGTAGTTGATTTTTTGTCTGGTATGGCATGTAATGACTGTCCATGCACTCTTAGCAAAGTGTGTGAAAATGATGAATCTTCCACTTTCTGTTCATTATGGTTTTGCGTTTTTTTAAGTTGAAATTTTTATTGGTGGTCTATTTTCGTGAATCTAAAGCTTTTCACTTTTCATGGACACTCTTGCTTGTCTGCAACTTGTAGTTACAGAGTTATGATTATATTTGTCTTTAAGATAAGATGCTATTTTTAAAAAAGAATTCTACGGTATTTATTCTGCTCTCTGACTCAATAAGGAAGCAGTTTTTGTTTCTTTGGCAGCTTGTATGCAAGATCTTAGGAACAAAAATCATTATAAGATCATTCTAATGTCTTGCTGATCTTTTTTTGTACCTGTTGTGTTTTCCTTTCTCTTTTGCTAGTCATTGGAATGGAATGAGGATGGTGCAGAAGAGCAAGCTGGAATAGCATCAGACATGGTGGTAAGTGAAGACACTTGTGTACCAAATGTTGAGAAGAAAGAGGATAACTTGGGTAGTAGCAGTGAAGAAAATGAGTGGGACAAGCTTCTAAGAGTGAGGTATTGTTCTGGCAACCTTACTTATATATGTTTGATGGTATACCATATTATGTGGGCTTAGCTATGCATATATATTCTGCAAGTATCAATGCTATGGTGAAGTTTTTTTCTGTATTTTGAAGAATGTGCATGAAGTATTCCAATTTCACACCTGTTCAATATGGGTACATCAAGACAAATAAAGGTGTAATATAGGTAGCATATGAATTTCTTGAAGAATTGATAAGGACTATTTCTTAGCTTCATTTTCTATTGTGTTTAGGAAGTTGTTTAGAAAGACCTGCAATTTCTTAGAATCCATGCAAACCTAGCAAAAAGTAGGGCAGAATGTAAGGAAAGATTTATATAGGCAGTACCAATTAGTTGAGATTGCATTTTTGACATGTTAGTTCATTTACTTTAGGTCCAACACTTGCTAAGAGTCTTTCATTCTTGTTAAGAGATTTTTCTCCTGAGAATGTGTCTTCTATAATATTAGTCTGAGATGGGTATAAATGGAGTGACATAGGCAGTTTCTGACTTGTTTGAAGTGTAGTAGTAGTTGTTATATTTATAGTGGTGGAGCATGTGGTTTAATTTGATGCAAAACAAATAACCTTACCAGGGCTTGACATTATATGTTTTCTTTGCATTAAGTAACAATGAGCAAAAAGTCTAGTAGAGGCAGAACCAACATTCACTGTACATCGAATAGTTTGTCAGTATATATTCTTGGCATTAAGTATATTTTCTTTTTGTGGAAAAGGAGTACATTCATCACTCGTCAGCACAAAGGCTTTGCTGGTAGCCAATTTAATAAAAAGACCAATAAGTTCAGGCTGTCCTTTTCTGCTTACAAGAACTCTAAAAACTGTAGTATTGGTTCGGTTTCATCTACAAATATTTCTGTACAAGACGAAACATTCCAGCTTAAACTTCTACAATGAATCGTGTTCGTCTTCAAAACACACAACATTCCTTTCTCTCCATACTGTCCACCATATGCATGCTGGTATAGCCCTTCACCATCTCTTATTCCTTAAATCAGCACCTCCATTGTTCCAGCATCTCAAAATATCAATAATAGTCCTGGGCATCACCTACTTCACCAGAGCCATAAACAGCTGTGACAATCGTGCAGTTGCTTCACAGTATACAAAGAGATGATTGCTATCTTCTTTGTCGGCCACAATCAATTAGTATATTCTTGCAAAAAAAAATTCGATGAGCAAACTGTTTTTACCAGTAACGAAGGGAAGCTCTTTGACTCCTTTAATAAGTAATTACTACATTAACAGATTAAGAAGAAAAAATATAACAGTTTCAAAGACTTCTTCTGATGTTGCTATATATTTTTCTTGTTCCCAAAGCTCAGTCCTTTTTAGGAAGGCCAACCGTTTCCACCAACACTCCCAGTTTTATTCACTTCACATGTTCAATTGTAAGATAATACTGATTTGAAACAGTGGAGACACCCAGTCACAATACAAGTACATGATTCAACTCTTGTACGATTCACTCGTACTGACTTCTGGTAGACAATGTAGAAGATAATCAAGTGTTTGTATTTGATACAATGGATGTTTTAGTGGTGTAGGGGTAAAGTTTTTACAATCATTTTCTATACATTCAGAGATTGTTTCAAGTTATATAGGGTTTCACTTGCTCCTGGAGGTCTCTTTCCTTCTTTTTTTCTGCCAATGATTCTTCTTGGAGAGAGAGACAGAAAACGATAAGCGAAGCACAGAAAGAAGTACTAGGATTTCGCCGTCTTAGTTTATTTAATATTTTGTTTATATGCTTGACATGGGTACTAGAAAGCTTTGCAGTGTTCTCAGCACTTGAAAGATGGTAGTGGTGGTCCTTTTATAACAGATGTTGGGCTCAAAGAAATGAAGGATAAATATGTGAATTTCACAAAAATCTCAGTAACATGATTGCTGCTTTTGATGCCTGTCCGGCTGATTCATGCCCAGGAGTCGCTTGATTGATTGGTGAACTAAATGAAGAGCCAATCTTACATACTTAAGAATGCACAGTTTTCAAAACTATGATAAATGATTTCATTTGAGGTGGTATACCTTCATTATGGCTTTTGCCTCCTTTTATGGTGTTCTCGTGCTCGTAGATGGGAGAAGTATCAAAGCGAGGAAGAAGCAGCGCTAGGTCGAGGCAAGCGCCTAAGGAAAGCCATTTCTTACAGGGAAGCATATGCTTCACACCCCAATGAAACATTAACAGAGGTACTTCCGTATTGTAATTTATATTTCTACACCCCTTCCTCTTTTTTTATTCTTTGATAAATTCTTCAACCCGCCCCTCAAAATTTTGGGATCAGTGTTTTAAATCTTTAAAATTTTGATTTCAACTACAATATTGTGATTCCACAAGCATAATGTTAGTTGGTTTGAAGCTAATGAATTTGACATGGATGATTGTTTCCTAGGAGGCAGTCACTCTGGTTTCCTAATTAGGACATAGTTTAAGATCACTAATTTTGGCCATTGACTGACACTGTAGAATGCTGTGGAAGGGGAGCCTGTTCCTGTGCCTGAACCAGAGCGAGAGTATAGTCAAGCTGGACGAGCATTAAAGGAAAAATAGTGAGTCATACACTTTTGGCTTTTATCAGCATCTAAGTCTAAGCGATAACATATTTGCTTTAGTGAATTGAGATGGTTCATCTTATAACATTTGCTTTATGGCGGGAAAAAAAGAGTAGAATGCATGATACTGGAATTTTTGCATCATTTTGGCTGGATTGTTTGAATAACTTGGCCATATCTGTAAATTATGAACTTCGAAAGATAATACTTATCTGAATATCTTTTTGGTGCAGTACTAAGCTTCGCGCTAAACAGAAAGAACGGCTAGCCCGTAGAAATGCAATTGAAGCATCTGGACCCATGGAAGAACAAGCTAGACGAGAGTCTCTCTGTCACCTCCTTCCTCCACAAGCTCACTATGTGAATTTGATGAATGTACCGTCACAACACCGTGAAGAGAAACACGTGGCCATGAACTTGGAAAACAATAGCCGTCTTAAATCATCCGAGACACAGGAAAACATGGGTGACTCAACCTTAAGGTTGGGAAAACTGAAACATAAAGTGAACGATAACATAGATCTTCCATCAAGAGGCTATCCTCATGCAGATATTCCCCAGTCAAGTAATCATGCACAAGATATGGGCTATATTAAATCCGTGGATAAACAGCTTTTACCAATTCTGGGACTATGTGCTCCTAATGCGCATCAGGTGGAGGCACCCCAGAGGAACTTGTTGAGGTCAAACGTTCGACAACACAGGCAAGGATTAGGACTGGAGTTCCCAACTATTGCTCCTCCTCCTGAGCTTTCAACTGAAATGGTTGCTAAAGGTTTCCCACGGAGATTTAGATTGCCAGATCTTCCCCTGGGCCATTCACAACAGCCTCCAAAGAATAGCTTACCTGATTCTTATCTCCCTTTCAATCCAGTATGCTGTCTTTCTCCTCTCTCTCTCTCTCTGTTATACTCCCTCTGTCCCAATTTATGTGATGTTGTTTGACTTAGCACAAAATTTAAGTAAAGATAAAAAGACTTTTGAAAGTTGGTAGTATAAAACAAGTCACTAAAAAGGAAAATTTGTCACATAAATTGGGACAGAGAGAGTAACATGTTTTCATGCATTTTAAATGTAATGCTTATGTGAATTCCTAATGTTGCCTTCTCTGCAGCATCCTCGACCTGTCATGCGAGAAAGAGGTTCTGCTGGCAACTTACAGAATTCTTGTGCTACTTCATCTGATATTCAAGACAGGACAGTTTTGCCCAAACCTTTTGATAAGCCATTGTTACCAAGATACCCATTTCCTGCTATGAACATGCCACGTCCACCCTCTGCCTTGTTTCCCAACTTGTCTTTGGGATCAAGAGATGTGAATGGGTCTGTTCGTGAGCACCCTGTATTGCCTTTTTTGCCCAATCTCAAATTTCCACCTCACGATGCACCTAGGTTTAACCCGCAGGAACAAGAGATGCCTCCTGTACAGGGGTTGGGGCATATGGCACCTTCATCATCATCATTTCCTGAAAACCATTGGAAGGTTCTTGAAAACATTATGCTGAGAACTGGGTTAGGATCAGGCAACCTACTTAAAAGGAGAAACAAACTGGATGTCTGGTCTGAAGATGAACTGGATTGTCTCTGGATTGGTGTACGTAGACATGGAAGGGGAAATTGGGATGCCATGCTGCGAGATACAAAGTTAAAATTTTCTAAGTATAGAATTCCTGAGGATTTATCAATTAGGTGGGAAGAAGAGCAGCTCAAGATCATGGATGGACCAGCATTACCTGTGCCAAAACCATCCAAGCCTACCAAAGTGGGAAAATCAGGCTTATTCTCAGGCATTTCTGATGGAATGATGGCTCGAGCATTGCATGGTTGTAAACTAAATGAACAGTTTTTACCAACCCACCTAACAGACATGAAACTAGGGTTTTGTGATCTGCCTTCCAGCTTTCCACATTTGGAACCTCCTGAGAGACTTGGTCTGAACAGCAAACATATCTCACATCTTCCAACTCCCAGTGCTGACAAGTACCGGGTGAACATTCCTCGAGATTTGAATGCGGGACCATCGGACAGACTAGGAGCTCCGTCAAGCTTTGTTACGGAGTCACCATTTCTGCTGAATTCGTCGGGCAGCAGTAGCTTGGGTCCTCTTGGCTTGGGTTGCCAGAACAGGTTTGCCTTGCAAAAGGAGAACGATGATGCAAGCAGATTTGTTAATTTGCCTAGCCTTCTTGACAGGTCTTTAAATATCTCACATGATTCACATAACAATGCGGGAGGTGGTGAATCTAGCAATTATCCATCACTTCCTGTACTTGATAAAGGTCAGAAAGTTACTCAATCAAAGGGCAAGGAAGTGGTTGAGTGTGGTTCACTGAAGAATAAGCTACCACATTGGCTTCGTGAAGCAGTGAATATTCCAGCAAAACTCCCTGAACCGGATTTACCACCTACTGTCTCTGCAATTGCTCAATCAGTTCGCATGCTATATGGGGAGGAGAAGCCCTCCATCCCTCCATTTGTTATTCCTTCTCCTCCTCCATCTCAACCCAGAGACCCACGGTTGAGCTTGAAAAAGAAGAAGAAGAAGAAGAAGAAACATGGATTGCAAGTAATGAGGCAGTTCCCAAATGATTTTGCAGGAACTACTGATGTACAGGGTAGTAGCTTACATGGTGAGAGTATGGCTGGAACAAGTAGGCTGCAAGATCCAGCATTCCCTCTGCTTTCTAGAGTGATGGCCAGAACTTCAGAACTTCCTTCAAATGAAGCTAACCTTAATATGCCTCCTCTAAGTGTGAATGTGAATCCTTCAACTAGTACATTTCCTCTAATGAAGACGAGCTCTGGATTGTCTCCTTCACCCGAAGTGCTTCGATTGGTTGCATCCTGTGTTGCACCAGGTCCACCTACTGCTACTAGTTCAAGTTTCCTTGGAAATATGGTCCCTCTCCCCAAATCCGTTGATCAGGTTGCTTCTTCAGACACCCATGATTCACATGAAAAGCAGGAAACAGATCAGACCTCCGCTCCTAGTACATTGGGTCCATTCCAGGCAGAGAAAAAAGTTGAAACTAATAGCAGGGATTCTAGCAAAACACAGTCAGATTCTGCTCGACCCAGACAGGAAGATGTAGATGAAATATCATCTGAAGGGACAGTCTCTGATCATCAGGAGGATGACCGTGAACCATAGCTCTTATGGGGAGCTAATTGTTGTAATCATCTCTTGACGTGTAACTAAAGCCTCTGACCCTCCATTATTCTCAGTTTTTGTAGGGCAGGATGCAGTTAAAGTAGCAAATACAGTACAGGTTAGACAAGTTACTATGTAAAGCTTGTGTAAGAGGAAAGAAAAACATAGAAGTTAGCATATAATGTTGTTCGTCGTCCTTAGAGTCGAAGGCTTTGACCTTGTAGGACTTGTTTAGTAGCTGGGTTCAGCATTTCATTTAGGACTTCCTAAGTGTCAAAAATGTGGTTCATGTAAGCAAAACTTTGCTTGTATGTATTTTATGTACTTTGCAGTAATGTTCATGTTCTGTTATTATCTGTTGTTTCTTGTACTTCCATTTCTTAAATTGCTTTGAACTGTTTTTTCTTGAGCAGAGGGTCTATCTGAAACAACCTCTACTCTGAGGTAGCAGGTAGGGGTAAGGTATACGTACACTCTACCCTCTCTAAAGGGACTACACTGGGTAGGTTGTTGCGTTCATGCAATTCTCTTATCTTTATCGCTGTTGATTTTGAAGGTGGATATGTTGTGGCTATATTTGGATATATAGTGAAATATATGAATATCTTCTTGGTGGTTTTGATTATCTTCAAGGCAGGAGGGGAAAGGGTAATTTTAGGCACAAATTATTTTTTAGGATTTTAGTGTATATGCGGCTTAGAGCAAATATTGAAGTGAATAACCTTACTGAAGGATGTGAGCTTTTTTTTTCTTGTGACATAAAGTTTTTGGACAAAATGTATTTGAAGTTGAAATAACGTATTTAGAAGTTGAAAGTGGAACAGCACACAAGCTTAACAACAACAACATATCCAGTGCAATTCTACAAAGTCATACCTTATCTTATAAAGATAGAGAGAAATTGTTTTCGATAAACTCTGATAATTGTACATGAACTTTACATGATGGAAAAGAGGGTTTGGGGAAGTTGAAGATTTATGAGTAAAAATGGAGTATTACTTTACTTGATATTTTTGCAAATTAATATTTCGATATTCCCTCATACATTTCACCCTTCAAGAGTTTTGAAAACTTGACATTTTCTTCTACTTTGATATTTTTAAACCTTGAACTTTATACTATTTTCAAAACTTTTGAAACTTCCTAATTTTAAACTATTGTCATACCTTGTCAAATCATTTTTAAAAAGGTTGACTTTTACACTTTTACCCAAAAAAATATTCTTCATTTTACCCTTTACACGAGCTTACTATACAGAAGGAATGAAATTGAAAAAATGCACCCTTCTCCATCTCCTAAGAAAGAAGAAACAACTCATTGATCCTTTAATTAATGAGATATTTGAGCATAACCAACATGAGTTGTGGTGCGGTGCGGTGGTGAAACTATTTCACCCTTAATCAGAGGTTTTGATTCCAAGACTTGAGAAAAAATCCTATTGAAAGCATTATTCTCGAATGCGGACTCCAAACATTGGGAATTGTCCTACGGATTAATTTTGACTTTAGAAACATAGTACATTAACAAAATTTACAATAATTTTATACATCATGTTCGAAATGGTAGCACATGGTACTGCCACATGCTCACCAAACATTTTCTTTGTGACACACAAATTTGTACAAACCGACATGCATACTTTTTATAAATATTTGTAGCCACCCCCCATCCCTCACGCTCCAAGACAGAATAATAAATTTTAAAAATGCAGAAAATATATTTTTACGTCTAAAAAAGTGAAGAGAAGGCAAGCTTTTACACATATTGATTTGTCAAGTTTCATTTAAACATTCGAACTGTAATTAATAGTGCACTCATCAACACAAAAAGGGTCACATTTTAGGTTTAACTTATACAGACATTATTACTGTAGTATATTTTTAACCTAGCTATATTTTCTAGGTCATGAGCAAATTGAGTTTTGCTTAGCCATTGTTTTTATCGTTTTTAGTTTAGTGAAGAGATTTCTAATTTACCTAAGTAGTTATTAAGTAACTTTAAATTTCTCATTGAGATCATTCACAGCTATACGCTGCATTTTTATGACTTTGTTTGTTTTAGATCATAATTTTTTTTCCGAAAAATGATACATTATATCGCTAGTGATCGAGCCAACTTCATGTGTGCATCTTGATTATATATTCCATCGAGTACATGTTACTTTCCATCAACACAAGTACTATCAAATACTTTCTTCGTTTAATTTTATGTGAGGTAATTTGACTCGACACGAAATTTAAGAAAGAAAAAAAAACTTTTAAAACTTATGATCCAAAATGAATGATAAAAATTTCTCTAAAGATAAATTAGAAATTACATAAATTGAGATAGAGAATCATATAAAATGAAACAAATTACCATTTTGTTTTAGTTGTTTCTCCAAAACTTGGGATTTGTTATCCTCAATCAATAAACCGTATACAAGATGATTTTCATCCAACTACTACTAATCATGAAAATTAAGAAGAAAATGATCATACACATATATTTTTACTTAATTTCCTTTTTTCTAGCTTAATTAATTAGTGGGAAGACCACTAATTAATCAAAGTTTGAGAATGATAATCATGAGGTTTAGTGGTTGCAACAAATCTAGATGAAAAAGCACAAAACTTGTAATAATCTTCATCATCAGAGACATGATCTCTTGTATCAAAGTTCAACGCATAACTAAGTGGATCGTACCGACATTGGAACGACGATTGACGACTAGTACTATACGTAGTACTACTCGATTTCAACATCTTATTACTACATCTCTTCAACTTCCTCAACAATCTTGTTAGCCCACAACATGATGTTGATGTACTAAAACTTTGCGTCCTGGTGTTGGTGATGGTGTTGGTGGTAATTGACGATCTTGGCAAGTACCATTGACGATCTTGCGTTTGTGTCATTTTACTTATATTAAATGAATAACCTAAGTGAGTGAGACAACTTTTGGTTAATTTGAGAGAGATGAAGGGAAATGGCTTACCTAGGTTTTGAATTTATAAAGATACGAGGGTTCGTTGGAGATAGTAGTTGATAGTCTCGATGATAATTTAAATCTTAGTATAATGTATTTTTAATATTACGTTTGGTACTATGCATCATTAATATTATAATATATAGTGTAAAGACAAGTGTTAGGACGAGATTGGAAAGAGTTTTTTTAAAAAAAAGTATAAGAAAAGTTCACTGTATGTGTAAATAAAAAGAGAGAAGTTTAGTTCAAAGTATCAGTCACTAGATTACTTTACTAATACAGTAATATCCGGACTAATCTGTGGGCATTATCGATACAAATATTAATTATATATAGAGGCGAACACAAGATTTAAAGTTTATGAATTTGAGATTTCAGTTCTTTAAAGTTATTAGATTCGTATATATTTAATTATTGTTTTTTTTTGAAAATATAGAATTTGAACCAAATTAGTGGGTTCGATTGAATACAACATCAATGACCTAGCTCCGCCCTGAATACATACTCCTTTGTGTCTTTGATGTTAATTTCATCTATTTTATTGGATTGAGAGGTTATTTTCAGTTGATACTATTTCTTTGCAGAATAATTTAATCAAACAAAAAGCAAGATAATATAATCAAGAAGAAATTATTAAAATATGATAAAACTTTATGGATAATATAACAACTAACAAGTCATGATATGTATTTGCACCTAAAGTTTTCTCACTTAATTACTGATTATTAACTAAACGACGAATGTGGAGTGTGAGAAAGAACAGTTCATGCATCCAAACCATAGTTGGTAACGAGAATCCTAATGATTAAGGAATACTTAAACAGTTTTAAGGAAAATATAATTAAAACTAAAGTTATATAACTGACAAAACCACACTAGTTTTATTTGTAAGCATTTTTTTAAAATAAAAATAATAAATGTAAAAAAATAAAGCATAATTTTAAGTGATGTTGGTGGTGGGGTGGGGTAACGAGCGGAATCACCTTAGGCCAAGGATGGTCCGACGCACTCTTCACTAAAATATTATATGATATATAAAGATTAAACATTAATTATTATGAATGTTTATTTAGAGACAAAATTTTGCACCCTCGCCACTTGTGGGTGGATGGGTGGCGGAGTTAGGATTAAGAAATTTGAGGTTCTAAATTTTAGTATAGTAGGATTCAAACTCACAACTATAGTGTAGAAAACATTTTCACGACTCATTTACTATTGAGTTGTTTATCAATATTATTGGGGTTCACAAGAAAAGTTATTGGGTCCAACCAAACTCGTAAATCCCATCTAGCTCCGCTTGTGGGTTGGGTGGGGGTCTGACTCATCTGAGCAGATGAGATCAATTGGTGTCCACTCACATCCACGTTGGTGAAGAGTAAAAGATGAAAAGTGAAAGGCTCCATGCTGAGCCAAACATATTTTATTGCATTCACATGATTGTTGGCTTTTTCCTCTTTGGTAAAACATTTTTTTTTTTTACCACAAGAGTCTCATGTTCATCTTTATTCGAGTTATTATACTTTTGTTATTCTTTAGAATATTTTTTTCAAAAAATAGAAAAAAAATTAGTTAATAATCTGTACTTTGGTTCGTTGTTTAATTAATTAATGCCAGTTGGGAGTTAGGGATTGTTTATTGTTATTTGACCGTTTGAAATTTCTGTTAGGAATTTGAGTTTTTTATACTATAGTAGTATTATTTAAGTAGTCGAGGATCCAATTTTTATTTTTTTTATCTTGTTCACCATAAAGATTAATCATTCTCATCTTATTTTAAATATTTTTATTTTTAATCATATCTTTTCTATTATATTTGCATCCATCTCAATATCTTCGTTCAGTCTAAATCAAGTTGACTAATTAGAGGTTAATTTGAACTTCACTTTGACTATCTACCCGGCTTCTCGTTTTCATCTTTTTTACTTTCATATAAATATAATTAAACTTGTAATATCTGATAATAAAAATGATTTACTCCCTCCGTCCCATTTTATGTGGCAACATTTGACCGGGCACGGAGTTTAATAAATAGATAAAGACTTTGAAATGTTTACCAAATTGCCCTTAAAAAAATAGACTTATTTTTCTCTCTCCTAATAAATGTATTGGAGTACTCTTTTCAAGATTAAGTGGGACCAACAAGGGTAAAAGAGGAATTATACCTTTAAATACTTACCAAATAAGGAAAT
>JAJOOS010003269.1:0-42318 GCA_029582725.1 Solanum chiquidenum | reverse complement strand
ATGTGTATTTCCCTCCAATCATGTGGGGGTCATGAAGCTCCATATCTTTTATCCATTGAGCAAAGTCAGTCATCACATTTGTAATTCTATTACACCCTCTTCTTACACCATGTGTATTTCCCTCCAATCATGTGGGGGTCATGAAGCTCCATATCTTTTATCCATTGAGCAAAGTCAGTCATCACATTTGTAATTCTATTACACCCTTTTCTTTCTCCCATGGTTCTGTTGGTGTTGAAATCACCACAAGCCACCCAGTGTCCCCCACATAGCTCCCTGATTGCTGATATTTCTTCCCAGCACAACAATTTTTCCTCTCTCGTATGAGGAGCATACACTCCAGTGAGGTACCAAGTGAAAGAAGTTTGGGTTGATATAAATTCGTACGTGATGGAATGATATCCTATTTCAATCTGATTTCCGGTCCATATCCTGCTATCCCACATGAACAAAATACCCCTCTTGCTACCTTCTGCTTCCATGAATCCACATCGCATCCATCTACATGCCCATAACTGTTTAGCTATATCTTCTACGTTCTTACTCAGCTTTGTTTCCTGAAGATAATACACATCTGCATTCCATTTTTGAAGAAAACTCTTCACCAGGACTCTGCTGCTAGGTTTATCGAGTCCCCTTACATTCGAAGTGACTAAGTTAACTCTCATTGGTAAGTTAAGCTTAGATTTCTCCCTCTGATCCTGCCACCTCCTACTTCATTCAAACAACGACTTTAAATTCTTTAATTCATTCTTCCTAATGCCTCTGTTTTTTGAAGTTGAGTTTGTTTTTGCTTGACCCTTTTTATCCAAAATAGATTTCCTCTCATCAATTCTCATAAGGAGATCTAAAGTTTCTTTTTCAAAACCTTCGAAAGCAACCCCGTCAGTGTTACTTAGTTCCAATATGTGGGAATTGACCCAATTAGAAGCGTTTGATTCAGCTTCTTCTTGGGTGAAAGGGGTTTGGATATTCACTGGTTCTGCATCATGGATCTGCTGGATTTGAAGGTCTCCTTCTGATCTTTGCATGTTGTGGGCCCCTGTACCTTCCTCTTCTCTTTCTGTTTGAATTTCATTACAGCCTTCTTTCCTCCCGTCGGCTTCATCCTCTGGACACAAGTTTATTTTTTCCCCTTCGTTAACCTCCTCCGGCAAGTTTGGTGTGCTGCGTGTCTTGGCCATGGGTTTTCGAAGGCTTTAAGGAACTTAGAAGCTAATTCCTTGAGTTCATTTAACCCATCAGTCGTGCTTACATGTTCCTCACGTGACACCACAATCTTTGGTTGGGTTCTTTTGGAATAGGGTTTGGGCTTTTTAAAGTTGAAAGCATTGGGCCTTTACCTTTACCCGCAGGAGGCGGGCCCAAGTTCAGATTTGAATTTTCTGAAAATTCACGTGTTTCCAGTGACAGCACGTGGTTTAGAACTGCCACCTGCAGGGTTTTCTCCATTACCCATCGTGTAAAGACTCGAAGGCTGATAATTTTGACCTTTGTCTTCTTCAACACTGATTCTTGCCGGCGACTCTGTCCAAATTTGCATGGAGAAGGAGATTCTGGCAGTAACAATGGTTGCCTCCTTAGGTATTTTAGACCCATCACCTCGGACTCTGATTCTTGCCCATTTGAGGTGGTTACGGAGTTTCGTCTCCTCCTCTGTCTCGACCCAGCCCCCAATGGAGTCTCCAATGACCTTGAATATTTTTTCCAACCAGAGATGGAGAGGAAGTCCCACAATCCTGGTCTAAATTGTGTTGGGTCTGTCTTTACCTTCTATTGTTCCTACCATCGGGTTCCACCATACTAGCCGGAGCATGGACTCATTCCATGTCCAATCTCCTGTTATTACCTGCTCCGCCGTGGTTCGACTTGCAAATTCGAACAAAAAACTTTTGTCTCCCATCTCATAAATGTTTAGCCCATGTGTTATCTTCCAAATCATGTTCGACCATCTCCTAACATCAGATAGTGTGGGCAATTGGTTAGTCGTATTATCAAATTTCCCCACCAGACTTCTCTTTAGGACTTCACCAAAGGTGTTAGATTTGTCATCAATGTAGATAGGGCCCCCCTTCATTAAGGATGCCACCACATTAACGTCAGCTTCTTTATTGCTGGCCCATTACTGCTTCTGAGAGCCTCTGCAAATTTCTATTTTCTTCAACCTTCCTTACAGCAATGAATCTTCCCACTTTATCTGCAATAGCCCCCCAGCCTGGGTTGAACATTAGCTCCAGGATAATAATGACAGACCTTCTTCTTCCTCTCACATTGATCAAGCTGATGTACCTACCGAATTTGTTGTAATTTCTGGCACAAAAAATTTCTGCCCTATCCTCTGATTTCCTCCATCTCTTAACCACGTTCCCTTTTGTTTTCAAAGCTTCCCGCAAAACTTGAGAGATCCAGATCATAGATTGTCTACTAAAAGAAGTTTTGTTGTCCCCCTAAGTCGTTCGATGTCAAAAGATTTAAAACCTAACGTGAAATAAATACAATCTTCCATTGATGAAGATGGTTTGTGAAAAAGAAACAGAGTGAAGAAAAGAGAGTTTCCGGCGATCAGAAGGATCACCATAGGTTGGGTCAGGGTGGATCCCCTCCTAGGAAGTAGGAGAGAGAAAAAACTCAGTAACTGTGCCTGGGAACATTTTGGCAATCAAGAGCTAGTACTAAGTTGCTAGTACTAAGAAAAGAGAGTTTCCGGCGATCGGAAGGATCACCAGAGGTTGGTCAGAGTGGATCCCCCTCCTAGGAAGTAGGAGAGAGAAAAAACTCGGTAACTGTGCCTGGGAGCATTTTAACAATTGATTTTTCACTTTATCACAAAAAAAAATAATTTCTTTGTTTATATATGTGTCATTCATGTTTATAATTATTAGTCTTGGACTAAACATATATATTTGTATTTTTTCTCCCTTTGCGCCTTTTTTCATTAAAACCCACACTTATTTGCATTTTGCGCTTAAAGCCCCAACGGACCTTAGAGCTTTTTTGCGCTTTTCGCCTTTGATAACACTGTCGACAACATACTCTTAATTAACACTTCCTTCCCCCAATAGATAAATATCTCTTTTGTCAGCCTGCATGTCTCTTTTAAACCCTTTCTACCATCGGTTTCCAAGCTGCCAGATCCTTATTAGCGGCGTCTAGAGGTAAACCAAGAAAAGTAGTAGGAAGAACCCCCAATCTTGCAATTCAACACTTCTGCTAAGACCCCAATATTTTCCACCTCACCAATGGGATGATCTCACATTTTCTTAGATTGATTTTTAAACAGACACCACCTGGAACCAGATCAACAATTGCCTCGAGAACTCCAACTGAGCTCTATCCGCATCACAAAACACTAAAGTATCATCGTCAAATAGGAGATGTGACACCCTCACATTACATTGTCTGCAAATCGATGCAGAAAATCCTCTCAAGTAACCTCCTACCACAATTTTATCCATCATCTTGCTCAAAGCCTCCACCACTAATATGAACAACATAGGGGACAAAGGGTCTCCTTGTCACACTCCTCTTGAACTACCCAAGAAACCACACAACTTTCTGTTCACAAGGACCGAAACCCTAACAGTTGAAATGCAATATTTGATCTACTTTCTCCATCTTGCACCGAAACCCATCTTCAACATAATGAAATCCAGAAATTCACAATTAACATGATCATAGGCTTTCCCATCTTGCACCAATTCTTTTAAGTGCATTCATGTATAAGCTATCAACAATGTCAAATCTTATTTTAAGGGCATCATGTTTAGCGTGAGAGGAGAAAGGAAAAGAAAACATTAGAAGAAAGAGAAAGAGACAAAAACATTTTTTTCTTCTTATCTAAGTTGCTCTAGAACTAATTTTGAGTTCATGTATTTTTTGTTGCTTTCTTTAATTTTTTCACCTAATAACTGAAAGCCCTTTCTATGAATTTAAGATTTTCTTTTAGGAATTTTAGATAGAAATTTAAGAGGAGAAGTGTCAACATTAGGCACCAACTTTCTTGTGTTTTTGGAATCTTTATCCTTTGTCCTTATTCTAGTTGTGGATTACCGAGTGACATGAATCAAATGCATTTTAACTAAATTATTGTTAATTACTTTATGAAATTTTCCTTGCCCAAGATAAAAGAGTTCGCAAATTAGTTTCAATAAAACTCTATTCTTTACTTGACATTTTAATAAATCGTCATAAAATGTTTCTCCATCATATTATACTTTAGATGCAAATTTAATTTTTTTCATCTTATTTGATTTTCCTCTTATTATGAAGTGTCTTGGTCCTTAACTAAATTTGTGTTGGGTTTTATACATGGTTTTCTAATTCAAATGATGTATACTGATTTAAATTGGCTTTTTCATATTTAACCTAAAATGTTTCTCATCAAATTCATTCCATCAAATAATTTTATACATGATGTTATGGTATTAGTATTCAATCATATTTTGATTCTTTCTTCATGACCACGCAAAGTGTGGCAAGTACACTTCTGATGCCTCCTTAATAAACAACAGAGGACACGCTCCGAAAGCCATAGGACGGATTGCACATTGCACTTTGCAAATCCTAGCATCTAAAGTTTATATGCTAACAGGACTTCATGTCCGATAATATCATACTGCTTATCTTAGCTTTCCTATTACCTCCATGAGAGCAAACAAATATTTGAATTGGTTTTAGACTTTGTAAGAAATCTGAAAGGCACATATATCCATATGAATATAGATCTCACCTTAACCCTAGTTTGAGGTATGATTAGATCTGGTTTTTTCAAATCAGAAAGATCTAAGCCTTCTTCCTTCAAGATTTCAACAGTCGGCCTCCAGCTTATCCTTTTGATAATATTTAATCTACTCAAGCAATCCATTATCTGGTGCTGGTACATCTGCACCCAAGCAGCTGATGAAGCTATTACAGCTAAATCTCCAAAGATATCAACAATAAGGCCTGATAGTCTGTCATCCGGTAATATTTGTAACAAGTAAATATCAAATTTCTTGCAGTTGAAGTAAATGAATGACATTTTCGAGCACGTAGGATAATTAAAATTATCATTGAAAACAATGCGAGACATTAACAACCTCCATATAAACTTGACATATGTATTTCTAACACGTGTTTTTTTCCCTAAAGACATCTATCATGCTTTGGCTCTACGAATTTTGCTTCAATATGAATAACTAACTTTCCTATTTTTTTATTATTTTTTTTTATGACAAGGGAAACCCGCAGCCACTACCCTTTGAGTGCGCACATTACCCCCTATGCAATAGCTCGCAAACCAATAGGAGAGGTAATCCGCACTAGGCATGCCCGGTGCAACGAGCTCGACCCAGAAGGTAAACCCCTTGCTTTCGCGGGCAAGGGGCTTCGAACTTGAGACCTCCAACATGATAACTAACTTTCCTAATTTTAACTCCTATAACTAACTTTCCTAATTTTCAAGGGTTGACTAATTCTTTCCAAGTAAGAAACAGCTATCACAATCATTTATTAGTTTTCCGTCTAGCACTGGCAGCTAGCAGTCCTCCCTCTCCTTCTCCACCATTTCGCCCCTCGCATTTTTTATTTTACTTTGTTTTGTTGGAATTGTCCATGTTTTTTTAATAGAATAGTTACATCAACCAAGTACCATAGTCCCTAATCAGTAGTCGTTGAAAAGCATTACGGCTAAGGTTGATATTCCAACAGAGCCAGAAACACTAATAAACAAGGTCATGATTTAAGGCATTCAGCTGTTAAGCATGTGAGTACTCCTTCTAAGTCCATTGTGCAATTATCCAAAAATTTCATCTACGTAGACATAATGAAATGATCTTTAGTAACAATATAAGGTCAATAAATAAGAAGCGACACAATTCGGGAGAGTGATGATTATACCTATCTCCTTCGCTATTAACAAGACGATATGCATTTGTATGAGCAGAAGGAAGCCCTAGATTTTGACGCAACATAGCAGCTGCTGCAATTCTTGTTTCCAGTAGCTTATCTGGATTAAGCGAAGAAGAAGGGTCTCTGCACCATTTTAGACCAATGAAGGTGGTGAATATTCATATAATATACTAGCTAGAGGTTGCAACGAAAAAAGGGTCAGATAGTACTGTGCAGTTTCCTCTTCTAGCTGCATGAGCCGGACACGGAACATAGAAGTAGAATTGTAAAAACCCCAGCCAATAGGTTTCTCTGAGCCATCAGCAACAAGGACAATATCGCCAGTGGTGGGTGGCGGTCTACCAATTACTCTATCAACAGCACCACTGTAAACCATTGGGCTTCCATGCTTAAATAGTTGTGTCTTTCCCTTTTTAAGCACTACTTTTGCAACACCTGCAGAACCAATTTAATCAGATTAGATGCAATTGTATCCTAGTAATTCCTTTGGTTTTTAAGCACTTCCGTTCAGACCTGCAGGGTGATTAGAGGCAATTTCCTGAAGGGTAGGGGTTGACGGTGATGACGCAACGGATAGAGACCTGAGCATGAGGCGGCCATTGAGAAGCATAATAGCCGTAGCACAGTCGACGACCCGACTGCAATTGATAGGGCTCCATCCTCCTTTATCCTGAATTCAAACGGCCCAATTGACCTCTTGCTTGGTCTTGGATATATGAGAAAAAACTCAAAATAATCTCTTGTTTTTTGGATTAAGATTTAGGTCATTTTTTAATGTTCACATATAGCACTAATAATCCGTTATGTTTGCAATATTAGTGTATTTTTTGTCCTCTCTTAAATTTTTGCCTATCTTTTAACATGGTAAAATGGTCTTATGGAGTTCTGTACTTGAACGAGTTTATATTGTAGATCCTTTTACTTAACTCTTTATCAATTAAACTCTTAAAATTCAATAAAACACAATTTATTAAACTCCTCGACCATTGACCAAGACACCAAGTTTATGTGGCATCAGGATGGATGAGTTGGCAAAAGTGTGTGAATTCATGCACGTGAAGGCGAGTGACTATCCTATTTAAGTTTTAAAAATATTGAAAGAATAAAATAATAGAACTTTAAAAAAAAAATCAATTAAAAAACTCCTTCTTCACCCACTCTACCTCCATTTTCAATCATCTCTATCCCTGCTCGACCCCTTTTTCTTTCTTATCCACGCTCTTGTCATCTTCTTTAATGAATTTTGGCATTGACACATTCTTGAAGGAGGAGATGAAAATGATAAGGGTGTGCAGCGGAGATGAAGACGAGTAAGAGAGAGTAAAGGTGGTCGCCGGTAGGCGGCAAGAGCCACAATGGCAACGGCGATGGTGGCTTTAGATTTTGGTAGTTTGTGGGAATGAGGAGATGATGTACGGAAATTCAAATTTTATTTTAAAGAATAAATTTTAAAAAAAAATATTTTATCTTTTTATCAAATAATTTTGGGTAATAATTCTTTAAAATAGTTAATAAGGATAATTATGACATGTCATTAATTCAGGTGACATGAATTTGACATGTCATTCATTTGAGGGCAAGTAAACTACACACATGATAAGAGGGGTTTAAAAATCTTCTTTTGATTAAGTCAAGGGTTTAGTTGATAAAGGGTTAAGTAAAAGAGCCCATAATACAAACACATACAAGTTAAGGGTCCCCTAGACCATTTCGCCTTTTAACATTGATTCAAGGAAAAAAGATGAATATACCTCCGAATTATCGTAAATGATATACATATACCTTCTTTACAGTACAAATTTCACTTTTCTTGCAAAATCATATGTCAAGGTGTTCTTAGTTTAGCTGCGATAATATTCCTACCGAATAGAACAGGGTGTTCTTCTCACCTTCGCTACATGGAGTTATTATTTCTATTAAATACATAGAAAGACGATTGAACATGTCATACATAAAATTGTGGACAAAATCAACATTAAAAAAATAGGCAAAAATTTGGGGGAGGACCACAAAGATTTTTAAAATGTTGATTGAACTTTGAACTCTTCATTAAAAAACTTTACAATAGATAAAATTGTTATTTACTATTTATTTTTTTCAAATAATTGTCATTTAATTATTATCATGATATTTAAGACTTTGAAATTAATTAAAATTATAGCTATTAAAATTTTACTTATTATTTATAATAAGTAAGAACTCCTAAGTCCTAATATTTAGTACTTTGAACTTAACTAAATTTTGCATTTTACATCGCTCCTTATTGAAACTAAATTAAAAGTCGTAATATTAAAGACTTTAAAATCAATAATTTATATTATTTAAAGCTTATTTAACTTATGATAAACAAAATAAATGAATTAAAAATATTTTAAAAGAGGTTCAAATTTTTTTTAAATAACTTTTGAACCTTTTAATATGAAATTCTTATATAACATTTATTTTAGTATCAATTATTTTCTTAAAAATATATTTTTACTTTTCTTATAGATAATTTATTGATTAATGTGAATCACACATACAAAAAATTGTATACTAAACTAATTTATTTTAAAAACCCAATCTAAACACTCGAAGAGTACTTTGTATAGGTTGGTGATCACGAAGCTAGTTTATTTTGTGGCTTAATATATGACTAGGTAAATTAACCGTGCGAAGCATGGGATTGAACTATTTTATTAAGCTTACATATGATCATTCGGTAACATTTTTATTTTCCATACATACACTATATTGTCAAGAACATAATAACTAAATTCAAATGAAATTTTTTTGGCTCCTTTCTTATGAACCTCCATCATTCTCTTTTTTATTATAGTATGTCGTATCATGTATGTTAAAAATGACACTAAAATTCTTAGTATCATAAATATTTTTTCTCATTATCTCAGGATAGTCTTTACTATTGCTTAAGTTTCATATCACCGGCCCCAACTTATTTGGAATTGAACCATAGTTATTGTAATGATTATAGTATGCAGTTACAAAGAATTAATGCAATTATCAACCAAGCAGTAGGTGACATCTGAATGAAACTGTTAACAACTGGATATTCTAAACCAAAATTTTGACACATAACATATTAAAATCTTACAGTATAATTTTGTGAGCACTTGAACTCACAAATATCCACAAATAATAATAAAGACGACCTTACTTTCCTAACAATCAAGAAGAAAAAGGTATGTTGCTCAACATATATTTCAAAAAAATAGTCTGTCGAGTCGTTTCCAAGTTTACATTTGACAAATTAAATTGAAAGAAGCTAAAAGAAAGAGTTATTACTTCATTATAAAAAAATAAAAAAATAAAAACTTAATCAAAAGAAAGAGTTATCACTACAACAAAAATTATCTTTAACGGCAATTAATATCTTAATTGTCGCTAAATATGAATTTTCAGAGGCAATTGGTACTCTATATATATGTCCCTAAAGTCTATAGCAACATCGAATGTAATGACAATTAATTAATGTCAGTAAAGGCTCTAGCACTCTTCGTTAATGTGCATATTTATTGCCGATAAAAATTATTTTTGTTATATTGTATTTTGGACATTTGTTAGTTTCAAGAAATCTTGATCTCTTATTATGCCCAAAAACTTGCGATAAAAGTAGTGGACTAATTGTCTCTATACTAATATTCTAGGAAGAGTGCAATGACGTACAAAATGTTTGTACCTAAGAAAAAACAATCAAAATAATATACCAACTCTGGAAAGCAAGAGAGATATCTACTTAGTTCTTTTAACAAACTTCATCATTGGTTATGTATTAGTTATCACATATTTGTCGTTGTGTGCTATCAAATATAGCACAATCCACAGGCAATTTTCCCAAAAAGTATATGAAGAAACCTTTAGAAAGGGACAAAAGAGAAGATAAATGTTCAATCATCCTCACAGAAATTTTTAACAGAGTTAAAAAAAAGTCACCAAAATATCAAAAAGAAATTGCAATATACATGAATCACTATGACTTAAAGTAAAAGATTAAATTTCATGAAATATGAGGAAGAAAACTTTAAGGAATGAAACACACTTCATAAGAAGCTTGAATAATGTATTTGAATTAGACTCCCCAATAGCGAAAAAACCATATAAATAATAGTGACAAAATAAAAGTTTTGTTTATTAAAGAACCAAATGTAATGAATTCAACCATTTCAGCAGCGTTATGAGTTTTGGACTGAGAGGTGCAAGAGTAGTAATGTCGTGTTGCAATTAAAATTAATTTTCTTTGTTTATATGAAGAAACATGTAGAAAGGGACAAAAGAGAAATCAAATTTCAATCATTCTTGATGAAATTTTTAACATAGTTTAAAAAAAGTCACCAAAATAGCAAAAAGAAATTGTCATAGTTACATGAATCACAATGACTTATAACAAATATTAAGCTTCATGAAATAAGAGGAAGAAAACTTTGAGGAATGAAACAAACTTCATAAGAAGCTTAATTCATGTCTTTGAATTCGACTACCCTATAGCGGAAAAAACCTACAAATAATAGTGGCAGAAAATCCCTCTATTTATATACAATAAAGGATAGTGTGAACAAATGTGTATTGTGCCTTATCAGAAAGGTTACAACTCTTTGGAATACAACCCTGCAGAAATGTCACAACCTTTCATAAAAGTCAAAACTCTTCATAAAAGTCACAACTCTTCGTAAAAGTCACAACTTTTCGTAAAAGTCACAACCATTCATGAAAGGGAAAGCTAGTTTAGGAAATAAATAAATTCAAAAGGAATTCTTGTTTGTGGTAGCGCCACGTAGGCAGGCCTAGGGTTCTCTTTTATATATATGTGATATGATATATGATATATGATTTTCTAAAATAGAGAAAAAGATGTGCTTAAAAAAAGGAAAGAAAAATGTTGAGTTATCCATTAAATCAAAAGTATTGTCTTTACAAAACTACTAAAAATATGAATGAGCTTATAAAACAAAATTTATAAGTTAAAAGAATTTTGACTTATGAATTATTTTTTTGACTTATAAACAAATGCTTAAATATACATTATAAAAATATTTAAAAAATATTTTGACTTAAAACTATAAGAGTTGTATATGATTATGAAAGCGTTAAGTATTATTAATACAATGTATGGTATTTATACATGAATAAGTATAGAAGATAAAGGAGTCTGTTGAACGTAAGAGACCTAAAGAGAAGAGAAATAACTACGTATATGACTTAAACATACTAACGTACTAGGACTCTATATCCTTATCCTTATCATGCCCCCTCAACATCGGCTCAATTTGCTTGAGACCGATGTTGCTAACAAGGTGGACAAAGGACCTTCTGGAAAGTGCTTTAGTTAAGGCATCTGCAAGTTGAGCTCCTGTTGGAATGTGATGAACTGAAATTTTTCCACTTTCCACTTGGTCACGGACAAAATGAAAGTCAATTGCGACATGTTTCATTCGACTGTGAAAGACTGGATTACGGCACAGGTAAGTGACACCAATGTTATCGTAAAATAACTTAGGGGGACAAGGCAGTTTGACCCGAAGTTCTTGCAGTAGGTTGGTTAGCCAATTTAGCTCAGCTACAACACTTGCTACAACCCTGTATTTCGCTTATGTTGAAGATCTGGCAATAGTGTGTTGCTTGTTGGAGCACTAACTAATTGGATTCTTTCCAAGAAAAATAACGTAGGCTGAAGTGGAGTGTCTAGTGTCGGGAATTCCACCCCAATATGCATCTGAGTATGCAAGTAACTGAGAAGAGTTACCACGTTTGAAGTGAAGTCCATAGGTTATGGTTCCTTTTAGATAACGAAGAAGCCTCTTTGTTGCTTGACAATGCTTAGTTGATGGAGAGTGTTGGAATTGAGCGAGCTTGTTTACCGCAAAGCATATATCAGGCCGTGTGAAAGTGAGGTATTGCAATGAGCCAATGACCTGCCTATAAAGTGTAGCGTCTGCCGAAGGAGAACTGTCATCCAAGGATAAAATTTCACTTGTGGACAGAGGACTCCTCACACTGTTTGCATCCAGCATATTGAACTTGCTGAGTATGTCCGCAATGAAGCTACTTTGTGTGAGAGTCAATCCATGATCATGCTGGATAACTTCAACACCTAGAAAAAAATGTAAAGGACCAAGATCCTTAATGGAAAATCCATCACCCAACAACTTAATTGTTGCATAAACTTGTGAGTTGTTAGAGCCTGTAACAACAATATCATCAACATAGATCATAACAATAATGAGAGAATTATGAGACCATTTGATGAATAAAGAATCATCAGATTTGAAACGAGCAAAGCCACATGATAAAAGGAACGTCTTTATTTCAGTATACCATACGTGTGGTACCTGACGAAGTCCATAGATAGACTTGTGTAGTTTACACACGTGATTGAGGAATCGGAGATCTACAAATCCAGGTGGTTGTTGCATAAAAACGACATCATGTAAAGTACCCTGTAAAAAGGCATTGTTTACGTCAAGTTGACGCAACGGCCATTTAAGAGACACAACTAAGGACAAGATGAGGCGAATAGTTGTGGTTTTAATAACTGGACTGAAGGTGGAGTGGAAGTCAATTCCAGGACGCTGATGAAATCCTTTTGCCAGTAATCTAGCTTTATAACGCTCTATGGATCCATCAGGATTGTGCTTGACACGAAACACCCATTTGCACCCAACTACGTTTTGAGAGGGAGTAGATGGAACCAATGACCAAGTTTTATTTTTAAGTAAAGCGATGTGTTCTTCTATCATAGCAGCCTTCCATTTAGGATATTTAGATGCTTGACTAAAGGTATTTGGGGTAAGCGGAAGGTGTTTTACGGTGGAGGTTGCAAGGTAATAAAAAATCACTTTGGGTTTGAAAATATTATTTTGAGACCTAGTGACCATTCGATTCGATGGTGTATCAGGAGTTGGTTGTGGAGATGCATATGGACTGTTATTTTGAGAAGGAGAAAAAGACAGAATATGTAGGAGGACTTACAGTGGAGCCGGTTGGCACGTCATCTTGATGGCCCTGAGTGTGCGATCCACGAGTAGACATGGAGTTGACCAAATTAGTAGTAGCAGGAATCAGAATTAGGTCTGCAACAATAGGAGGTGAAAGAGATTGTGAGAAAGAGGAAAAGCCGGAGGGGTCATCTGGACACAACCATTTTTCCATGTGTTAGACTTGTGGACAAGAGAACTGAGGATAGTTGGTTGTGAATGGAAAAATATGTTCAACGAATACAGCATGCCTAGAAATATAGATTTTTAAAGTGGCAAGGTCTAGGCAAGCATAACTATTGGTGGCAGCGGAATATCCCATGAACACACAAGGATTGGACTTGGGATCAAGTTTGGTTGACGTGTAGGGTTTTAACCATGGATAACAAAGACAACCAAAAACCCTTAGTTTAAGAGGGTTTGGGATAGTGTTAAAGAGACACTGAAATGGAGATTTAAGACCAAGAAGTGGTGTTGGCAACCTGTTAATGAGGTAGACTGCAGATTGGAATCCGAGAGACCAAAATTTAAGAGGGACAGAAGCATGGTGAAGAAGAGTTAAAGCGGTGTCCACAACGTGGCGATGTTTTCTTTCGGCAGTGCCAACTAGTTGGGGAGTGTATGGAGGACTTATAAGATGCTGGATCCCAAAATTCAAGAGAGTTGATTTAAGGCCAATGTATTCACCTCTCCCGTCAGTGTATAACATTTTAATTCTCAATTGAAATTGGTTTTGAACCATTTGAACATAATTAATGAAAATTTCCTTAATGTCTGATTTGGATTTGAGAGGAAACAACCAAGTATATTTCGTGAAATGGTCAACAAAAATAACATAGAATCTGAAATTATAAAAAGAAATAGTTGGAGAGAGACCCCAAACATCTGAGTAAACAACATCAAAAGGCCTGGAACTTGTAATTAAATTGCTACCAAATGGTAGACGATGACTCTTATTGCATAAACAGGAATTACAAAATGTAAAAGACTCGGCATGGTTCACTGGTAGGTTGAAAGAAGAGACACAAGCTTTGGTAATACGAGGTTGAAGATGGCCAAGACGAGCATGACATAAATGCAATGATGGAGTTGTTGGTGCAACAAAATGTGCTTGAGGACGAGGTGTGACTGATTTGGTCATGTCCGTATGCCACTCATAGAGATCACCATTACTCTTGCCTTGAAGAAGACATGCCCCCGTGCTCAAATCCTTCACAACAAAAGAATAAGGAAAAAATTCAATAGAAGTTAGATTTTGTCTACAAAATTGAGCAACCGAAATCAACTTCTTTTTTATAGATAGAGAACAAAGAACATTTTTTAAAAGAAAGTTGGCAACACGATTAGGAGAAGATAAAGTAGTGTGACCAATATGAGTGATAGGCATTCTTTTACCATCACCAACAATTATCGCATCTGTTCCAGAGAACTCAGTTGGAGTCTGAAGAGAGTGAGAGTTGTTTGTAATATGATGCGACGCTCCAAAATCCACAACCCAAGGGCTTGGAGAATTGGAAGCATAAGACTGACGGCTGACGAAATTAGCATATGCTTCAGTAGCACTATGTGATTTGGACCTACATACCTTTGCAATGTGATCAAACTTATCACAAAGTTGACATTGGACTCGTTGATTGTTGCTTTTGGTGGTATTCTGCTGGGTGAATTAATTGTTATTCGGGGCAGAAAATTGATTACGAGAGTTGTAGGAACCTAATGGAGGAGTGTTCCTATGATTGGAAGAGTTAGGCTGTCTATTTTTGGGACCATTATTGGTGGAATGTTGATGAAATTGAGCAGTGATCATGGGTGTGTCGACCTTAGGTTATGAGTGTTTGATGAACATCTCTTGTGCAAGGAGTTTATCAAAGAGTTCTTCGAATGTGATAGGATTATCACGAGCTCTTATTGCTGCAGATAACTCCTTGTACTAAGGACCTAGACCACTCAGGACCTTAATGACAAGTTCCTCGATGTTAACGGGTGAACCACTGCAGGCCAAATCATCTGCAATGGACTTGATTTCTCTCATATAATCACTGATTGAACGTGCGTCTCGTTTGACATTCGCCAGAGTATCGCGCAAACTGAAAATTCTTGAGTGCGATTTGCTCGCATAAGTTGTTTGGAGAATATCCCAAGCTTCTTTGGCAGTGGAAGCATGGGCAATGAGGGGAGCGATTGTAGCGTCAACAGATGCCATAATGGCATTGCGAACAAGATTGTCTTGTCGCTGCCACAATCTCAAGTTGGGTTTAGGGATTTGGGTATTGTCTTTGTCCATAATGTGCGCAGTTGGGATGGGAAGTGAACCATCAACAAAAGTAAGAAGATCGTAGCCAAATTAGGAGAGGAGGAAGTAGCAGGTATTCTAGAGAAAAATGAGTTGGAATCTGGGGAAAAAAAAAGACGATCGGATATACTCGTTAGAGTGTTTAGGAGGCTCTTGATACCATATAAGAGTTGTATATGATTATGAAAGCGTTAAGTATTATTGATACAATGTATGGTATTTATACATGAACAAGTATAGAAGATAAATGAGTATGTTGAACGTAAGAGACCTAAAGAGAAAAGGAATAACTACGTATATGACTCAAACATACTAACGTACTAGGACTCTATATCCTTATCCTTATCCTTATCAAAAACCACTTATATAATTTTAATAGGTATATTATTGTTGTCATAAATTTCATAAAAAAAGACTTTCTAGAAATATTAATGACCAATCCTCACATGTAAATTGTTAAAGATCCAATAAATTCAAGATTGATTCCTTCATATGTGTCGATTGGGCAATTAAAGACAGATTTGTCCTTGAATACATCAAAGTAAATAGTAGTAGATAAGAAATATTATTAGCATAGATAGTTTCAGCATTACTTTATCCCCAATTTAGTTAATGTATATTTTACACAAACTCCATAATTTTAACGTTTAAGAGCTAATTACATCATATTCCTATTCTTTTTCAAATTACAAAAATCTCTTAAAATTTAAGGATTTCGAATACATCACTCAATGTCTCAATACATTACGTCTTGATTTTGGATACATCATTCAACACCCCGATACATCGCGTCCCAATTTCGGATACATCACTCAACTTTCGATACTTCTTAAAATTTAAGGATTTCGGATACATCACTCAACGTCCCAATACATCGTATCTCATTTTCGGATACATCACTCAACGTACTTATACATCACGTCCCAATTTTAGACACATCACTCAACTTTCGATACATCGCATTCCGATACATTACTTTTGTTGATACAAGACACACCATTTCTGATACATCGCTCAACATTCCGATACATTATCTTTGTTGATACAAAATATACATGTCTCAATATATAGCGTCTCGATACATTGCGTAAGAATGATGTATTTGTGAATAGAAAAGAATAGTAATTTTTGTAATTTTTTTCAAATGATAGAAAAATTTAGAAAACATGATAAACTAAATTGTGCATTTCAATAAATTTTTTCTTAATTGTATTATTACAACTCTACAAATGACTTTTTCCGTGGTACGTTAGCCAGAGTAAATATTATCAAAAATCATTTAAATTACTACCCCACTATTAATAATAAAAAAGAGTAAGAGAAAATAAATAATGTAACGAGAAAGGGAGGGTCCAGAACCTAAATGATGAGGGGAAAAATTCAACTTTCTAAACAATTAAAAATAGAAGCTTAAAAAACTTAGGGTTGTTTGGATGAATTTATAAAAAATAACTTATCTTACTTTTGATTTTTAAATTTTTTTGACCGAAAAGTAAATGCTTAAAAACACTTTTATAGCTTTTTCAAACACTTTCAAAACTAAAAATTACATAAAAATAAAAAATATCTAAAAATAAATTAATCTAAAAGACCCATAATAAGTGAGAGTTAATATCTCAGATGGTCACTCAATTATGCACTATTCTCTCAGAAAGTCACTCAACTTTTAATTTTCACTCAAAAGTCACTCAACTATCCACTCTTTCCTCAGAAAGTCACTCAACTTTGAATTTTAACTCAAAAGTCACTCAACTATCCACTATTTCCTCAGAAAGTCACTAAATCTATTTAATTGTTTATAATTAAAATTTGCTGATATTAATTGTTTATATAACAAATCAAAAAATTTTAAAAATAAAAAATACCATTTAAACCAATTTAGTGATCCACCCACCTAATCCGACCCATTAAAAAATATAATATGACCCATTTTATTTTGCCTTTAATCCTAAATTTAAACAATTAATATCAGCAAATTTTAATTAAAAAACAATTAAATAGATTGAGTGACTTTCTGAGGAAAGAATGGATAGTTGAGTGATTTTTGAGTTAAAATTCAAAGTTGAGTGACTTTCTGAGGAAAGAGTAGATAATTGAGTGACTTTTGAATGAAAATTAAAAGTTGAATGACTTTCTGAGAGAAGATTGTATAATTGAGTGAGCATCTGGGATATTTACTCTAATAAGTGATGTACTATTTTATGGGTATGAGAGAAAAGCAAAAATTAAGGTGATGACAAAAAAGGAAAAAAAAAAAGCTTGTCTTGTAACCAGTGTAAGATGCGGGAGCACAATGCTTGTTATATACCGTTTCCGTTTGTAATAAAGTGATGGAGTATATATAATCTCCTCCTCTTTTGCTCGTTTAGCAAACAGCAACAGCACCTGGCAGAATCATGTCTGCTACCTTTATTTTTCCTGCCGCCTCCTCCTCCTCTTCTTATCTTTCAGGTTTGCGCTCTTCTACTCATGAACTGATCAACAAGTTTCTTTTTTTCTTCCCACTTAAATTTGGATATTTATATATATGTAGTTGTTAAGCATCAGACGATTCGTGACACAAATACACTCACAACCAACACTATTCCTAGTCGCCGCCTGGGTGGGGGTTTGAGTTTCATCCAGCATTCCCATTCCATCGGTAAGTCCTACGACGTTGGAAGTGATTATATATGCTCTCTCTTAATGTCCATTTCTTTGTTTTAGCAGCTTGTGTAGTTGATGCCACCCGAGGACCGGATTTTGCTCTTCAAGTATGATTCCCCTAATCTGTGCTAGCTATTAATATATATTGGTTTGGTTCTGAATTCAGATGATTAATCTTGTAGTAAAACTAAATTGAATTAATGCAGTGCAATGAGGCGACCAAAGAAAGAATTAGGAAACTGTTCCATAAAGTTGAATTTTCCGTTTCTTCATACGATACTGCCTGGGTTGCAATGGTCCCTTCTCCACATTCTGCTAAAGTCCCATGTTTCCCTGAGTGCCTACACTGGGTGTTGCATAATCAACTTGAAGATGGATCATGGGGCCTTCCGCATCACCAACCCCTCTTACTTAAAGATGTTCTTTCCTCTACTTTGGCTTGTGTGCTTGCGCTTAAAAGATGGGGTATTGGTGAACAATTAATCAGCAAGGGTATGGATTAGAATCTTCTTTACCGAAAACGCCCCTCTCCCCTTCATCTTATTCACACTACTGCATATTGTTGTTGCAGGTTTACGTTTTATCGAGTTAAATTTTGCTTCCGCTACTGACAAGGACCAATATTCTCCAATTGGATTTGATGTCATATTCCCTGGCATGCTTGAATATGCTCAACACTTATCTTTGAAGCTTCATTTAGAATCAAGAGTCTTTAATGAATTGCTTCATAAAAGGGCTATCCAGCTCACAAGGTATATTCTAGATTATTTCTGTATGAGCTAAATGTGGTTTCTACTCTAGTCTAGTTATATAAATCTGATGTAGCATTTTTGTGGTTGGGGCCTAGCTAAGTTATTAAAAATATAGTGCAATTTGAGAGGGTAACTGAATCGTTCAAACTTGGGTATCATATAGATTCTCGTGACTAACTTACTATGCTTCAATGAGAATTAAAATCTTCAAGAAAGAAAACATTATTGGGTTCTGATTCATATTGACCTCAGCTTATCCATATTTTCATTGAAGATTCCTTCTTCATGTTAGGTCGTATGACAGCAGCTCGTTGGAGCTTAATGCTTACCTCGCTTATGTGTCAGAGGGAATGGGAGAACTTCAAGACTGGAAAATGGTTATGAAATATCAGAGGAAGAATGGTTCACTATTCAATTCACCATCTACTACAGCTGCTTCTCTAATTCACCTTCATGATTCTGGTTGCCTCGATTACCTTCGCGGTGCATTGAAAAAGTTTGGGAATGCTGGTAAAAAATTTGCACATTTATTTATTTGTGAAAATTAGGATGGCATGTTGAAGCAACTTGTCTAATGCCTATCTTTCTCACAGTTCCAACTATCTATCCAATAAATATACATGGGCGCCTTTGTATGGTCGACAATCTCAAAAAACTAGGAATTTGTCGGCATTTTGCTGAGGAAATTCAGAATGTATTGGATGAAACGTACAGGTAACCTTTAAAACCACAGATACCCTTGGGCTTGTAGAAAAAAATTAGTCCTGTTAGATTGACTCTCTCCAAGCCTACACATATGTAAGTTTTTATTTTTACAAGTCATGACATTAGCCACAAAACAAAAAAGATGCTGGCTGCAGGGGGAGGACGAAATCTTCACAAGTGCTGGCACTTGTTCCATGGCATTCAGGATTTTGCGCGGATATGGATATAATGTCTCCTCTGGTACTTCACTCGTTTGTAATCATATCAGTTTGTTCTCTTATAATGTTTTTTGTTGTTCAAATAGTTTTGACGAGTTTGTCTGCATTATAGATCCTGTAGCTCAGTTTCTGGAGCAAGAGCAATGTAGTGGGCATTTGAATGACATATATACTATGTTGGATTTATATCAAGCTTTAGAAATGATTATTGCTACAGACCAACCAGTTTCAAAGAAATTGAACTCATCATCCTTACAATCATTGATACAGAGACTATCAGGTGAGTTCTATCCTCCAAACGGACTCACCAAACAGATCCATGAACAGGTACTTGCCATAAGTTGCATTGTGTTTAGCTCATACTATTGTTATAGTCTCTTTGATCTAGGGCCAACTGCTACTGTTGCTTATTTTTAGGTGGATGATGTTCTTAAGTTTCCTTCTCATGCGAACTTAGAACGGGTAGCCAACAGGAGAAATATAAAGCACTATGATGTAGATAATACAAGAGTCCTAAAAACTTCATATAGGTAACTTCTTCAACTTTTTGAGGACTGATTTTGTGATTTTTTGGTTATCTTGTGCTCCTTCTCGTCAATTACTCTTTTTCATCGCATTTTGGGGACAGTTCATCAAATTTTGGCAACAAAGATTTCTTAACCCTGGCGGTAGAAGACTTCAACCTTTGCCAATCTATCCACCGCAACGAATTAAAACAACTTGAGAGGTTCGTATCTCTTTGAACCTTGATAACTAGGTGGAGCCAGTTGTCCCTGAGTTGTTTTATGATAGTTAGATCAGAGGTGGTATATTTATTGAAGAAAACAGGAAAAACTTAAAGCAAATACTACTGCTCCCAAATGTTTTTTCTTTCCTTGTTTGACTTCTTGTCTTTCAACAACAACTTCTGTACATGACAAAAGTGGAAGTTGATTTCAACTCAAATACAGCCTTTGGCTCATAAGTTTTCTGATTTTATTTTCCTCATTGCTTGCCAGCGGATTGGTCTCTATCCTGTTGAAAAAGTTATGATATCAAAATGCAAAGAGATTTCTTCTTGCTATAGCTTTCGTGATGTGCAGATTTAAGTGTTATGTGATATCAGGTGGTTAATGCAAAACAGATTGGACAAGCTGAAGTTCGCCAGAGAGAGATCTGCATACTGCTACTTTTCTGCTGCAGCCACAATTTTTCAACCTGAACTATCTGATGCCCGCATGTCATGGGCCAAGAATGGTGTACTTACTACAGTGATTGATGATTTCTTTGATGTAGGAGGTTCTATGGAAGAATTGAACAACCTAATTCTGTTGTTTAACAAGTACATGTTTTCGTTCATATTTCCTTTGTTCTTAATATCCCTTGGTGATTTCATCTGTGTCTTTTTATTCAAATGCCTTGGTCTTTTTGGTAGGTGGGATGTAGATGTTAGCACTGACTGCTGTTCGGAGAGAGTAGGCATTATATTTTCGGCGCTTCACAGTACTATTAGTGAGATTGGAGACAAAGCATCTAAGTGGCAAGCACGTAGTGTGACAAGACACATAGCTGATATTGTTAGTCTCTTTATCCAAAAAAAAGTCTCTTTGCATTTTTTGATAACTAATAGAGATTTTGCACTCTGGCGTTCATTTTTCATAATTCTCCCACATATTCTACACTGTTTACAACATGGCATGCCAATTGAGGTTTTTTATTTTTTCTGCATAGGGATTGTAGGGAAGAAATTTACTCTGTGGGGTATGACATGCCAAATTGAAGTGTAAAAACAAAAACAAAGAAGGACCTAAAATGCCCCTCAACTATTTGAATTGGTACAAAACTACCCTTCATCCACCTTTCGGCCCCCAAATACCCCTGACGTTCAATCACACTGCTCCAATTAGTTTCAAATATATATCTACCAGCTCACTCTTGGATCTTGGTAATTGATGATGTTAAATTACTTTGCCCTTACAATCTTATACTCCTTTGTCCTATAATACTAGAATTCGTATGGTTGACTTGGTTAAATTTTGGTCTACCGTCAGACGTTGGTTTGTCTATCTTTTGAAAACAAATATTTCAAATATAGAACCACGTAAACTAACTATATTCTTCTTAACTTAAAACTGATCAAAGGATAATTAATATCATAAAAGACAAGGAAGAGTATTGTCGACCATATGATAGCAACTGGGTCAAGTCTTAAGGTCTTAAGGAATAGACGGAGTAATATAACTAGAGAAAAAGACTCTTTAACACTTGCATATATGATTTACCACCTGAGTATTTCATAAAGTATGTTATAAATATACATATGTTTTCACAAATGTATGATTTCTTAATAAGTAGCCCTGTTTTGTGTAGTTTTAAGAATGTATATTTTAAATATTTCCTGTTCGTTATGTTTATAATCTGTCATGACTCATGAATCAAATGCAGCTGACACGATGAGCTTATCCCAAGGTACTATTTTTCAAAATAAATGGCAGAGTTAATCGAATGGGATATAAAGATTAAATAAGGACAACTGGGTATTTTGAAGTGGTTGGTTCGATTACTCAAATCCAACGGTCAAACCAACTCTTTTTTTGAAATATTTTTAAAAAAGAGTTGATATGACCGTCAGGCCAACTCTTTACCAACATACGTGGAATTTCACAATGAAAATTGTAGTAGGAGGGAGGTTATTGCAAATTTTAACTTAGAGGGAGATCTCCTGGCCTATGAGTATGTAAAAGGGAGGTTAATGTGGTTAGCCCTAAGAAAAAACTGCTAGAAGAAGCAGTGTGAAAGATGAAAGTATGCCACTTAATGTAGTATCATCTTTCTTCAGTAGACTTCGCTTCCCTTAACATTTACAATTTTACCCGACTGGTTTTCAACGTGTAAAACTTGGTCCGACTCATGAATTCGACAACATATGTATTCAAGGATAACTTTTGTTGGCCTTCATAACTTTCCGAGACTAATACCACCTATTGCATTTATAACATGATGGCATCAACCCCTTCTCTTCAGCAGTGAGCGTAAGAAGTGGACCTTCATTAATCTATTAGTCATGCTTTATTCTATTTTCTAAATGCCCCACTACTCGTGCTGGGAAGAGAATTCTTCGATGATGTGTTTGTTAGGCATCCAGGCATACACAGTTACTGTACCTTTGGCATAGCTGCCTTGCTGTTCAGAGCATATTTACCTTCAACCATGCATCATCCAGATTTCGTTGACAGCAGTTCTACTATCACCATAAGTTACCATATATGGTCGACTTCAAGATGCTCTTTCTGTCACATAAACAATATCCCTCTGCAATGAGAGCTATTGGGTCCTTTCTATATCTGAAGATTCACACAATATCGTTTGCTTACAGTGCTTATGTCTAATTTCAAATTGTGTTTGGAAAATCAAGTAGAAAATTCTTGCAGTTGATTTTTTTATTATTATTTATTTATGAGTTAAGATAAAATTATGTTTGCAGTGGTTGAATCTACTGAATGCTATGTTAAGAGAAGCTGAATGGGCTAGAGATATGTCGGTGCCAACATTGGACAAATATATGGCCAATGGTTATGTATCATTTGCCCTAGGACCAATTGTCCTTCCGGCACTTTATTTTGTTGGGCCCAAACTCCCAGATGATGTTGTGAAACATCCTGAATACCACAGTTTATTCAAGTTAGTGAGCACTTGCGGACGTCTTCTTAATGACATCAGGAGTTTTGAGGTATATACATGCTTCAGTATTTTGCACTCAAAAATTCCTGTGCTGGTTCGTCATTCCCTAAGTTTCTTGATCTCTTAATGTATTTTTTTGCAGAGAGAGTCGAAGGATGGAAAACTAAATGCTGTAACCTTGAGCGTCACTCATGGAAATGGCAGAATAAGTGAGGAAGCAGCCATTGAAGGATTGAGTCACAGAGTTGAAATGCAAAGGAAAGAACTCCTGAAATTGGTTTTGCAAAGAGAGGGCAGCGTAGTTCCAAGTGCTTGCAAGGATTTGTTTTGGAAAATGAGCAAAGTGTTGCATCAATTTTACATCAAGGACGATGGTTTCAGTTCAATGGGGATGGCCGATACTGTGAAGGCAATTATTCATGAACCTATACCTCTTAACTACCTTGGGGATTCAAAACTAATTACTGATTACAATTAAGAGGTCTCAACCCTTAGATTTCGTGCTCTCCTTAGCCAGTGCATCCACAACCATTTCTGTTTTATAGTGCAAACAGGTTAATATCATGACCTTTCTTGTAATTTTTTGGTGTTACTATGCATACTCTGTGGTGTGTGAACACGGACACTTCAGCATATGTCTGCTACTGATTTCGAGCATGTCATCTTGATTTGATGGAACTTGATAGCTGTACTTGTCCCTCCCGGCCTTGGGAAGCAAGGCTTTCAGGGGTACTTCCACCTATAAGTTGGATCCATTTGACACAATCTGTGAGCACAAAGTTGATCACTTAGCTTTCAGTTTATCTCCGCAACTCAGAAAAGCTGCTTCCATTTTGGACTTGGTCACTACTTCTCCTGCCACTCCCAAGTCCTAAACCTACATTTTCATTGGCCATCTTCATTTTCGTCTCCTCCTTAAGTTCTATCATTCTGTCGAGGTCTCTTTGGATCACCAAACTCCCTCCCTTGTTCAAGATTTCTTGCTTACTTGTCCATAGATAACACATACTCATACTGATTTCCACAGCTACATTTTCCTATTCTCTAACAGGTCCTCAATGGTGGTGAAACATGTATACATTAGTATTTATATATTTGGTTTATAATTTAATATTATACACTTTATCAAATTTGCATAAAAATGTCTAATAACGTACAAAAAGTATTTACACACTTCTACACGATTATACAAGTTTTAACCTGCAAAAATATAATCATGTACCTCAAATCTTCATTCAATGGCTTCAAATTTCAATCACAACTTCCTAAAGACATGCCCAATCATTAAATTATCAAAAAATTCCCAAAACTCCCAAAATCCATTTGTGAGCAATTTTGTAAAAATCCAAACAAAAGACGAGATGGCAGAGTGGATGGGACCGTTACCGTTTTCTCCAATAGTAAAAATTACGCCAGCATCCATCTCAATTACGAAGACAAATATTGATATTGCACAATCTCATGCTTTAAAAATATCTTGGTTTTGCACTTCTATGGGTGGGGATGGCCAGCCAGTTCTACCACAAAGATGGAGTAATTATTGAATTAGTGATTTCAGTTATTCAATAACATTTCTGCACTTGAATACAATATTGTCGTATTGAAATCACGCAAGTCGACAAATGCCCCTCTACATATCTATCTCACAAAATTATGACAAAATGAATACATAATGCTCTTCCGTGTAAAATGTGTGCTTCTGACTTAATGGAAGGATTGCATATGCTGAAGATCTATAATTTCAAAAAAAAAAAAAATGAAATCAGAAAGAGATGTACTTGCACTACTAAAATCAGCAGATATAACAGAGGAATGGCATAAGCAATCAATCCATTCTTTTCAACGCACAAGAATCGCGTCTCAACATTTCATCTGCAGCTTAGATTTAAAAGAAATGTCCCTACAGTTCATAGTCTTAAGGGAGACTCTCCAAAGGTCTTATTGATGCAACTTTGCTGTTGCTGGAACACATAAATTTCTCATGTGTGACTTTCAGCAGGGCTGTTGTTGCAGATTTGTGAAACCGCAAGATCATTTCCGCACACTGTCTGAACATTCAAAGAATTTATGTATATCAGTAGATGACAATGAGCAAAGAGAAAAGAGCCACAAATACTATGCAGAAATTTGCCTGAGTTGGGATTCTTGATAACGTGCATGCACTCCCAGCAGTGGTGTCCAGGCTGGCATCACTTGCATCGTACATCTTGCCACATAAATAGCTGATGCACAAAGCATAGATGGCTTGTAGTTCAAAGCCTCGTATTCAACCAAGCACAGCTCGATGAGGTAAAAGGCCAAATGTTCAAACTAGCAGAAGATTTTCATAAATTTAGAAACATGTTAGTTGCTTGATTGATGAAATTTATAGCTCACCCAAGTAACATTCAGCACATATGAAGAAATATTAACTGGGATTTGAGGAAAAGCTAGCCGGGGGTGGGGGAATCTGTCCATTTTCAAATATGATTGACATTGAACTGATCACCAACTTGAGAGGAGGGGATTCTGTTATTACTCATTCTAAAAGTTTTTCCCTACCCTTGTGTCTGCTTGAGCAGCCTTAAGAAGCCTTAGCATAAAGACATAAGGAGTTGCTGCATTAAGGCGAAACTTCAATTTCCTTAAGATATCCTTCTCCTGTAAAAGAAGATGTGCAAAACTGTCAAATGACAATAACAAACAAACCTAGTGTAATCCCACAAGTGGAGGGTAGAGTGTACGCAGACCTTACCACCCTATCTTGACAACACTGTCAAATACCACTAAAAGCCTATGCTGCTCGAACTCTTCACAACAAATGTCAACGGGTGCAGCAACATAGCTAAAAGCCCATGTTACAATAGACTCCCCCCCTCCAAAAAAAAAAAAAAAAATCACAAAAATGTTGAAACTAAAGAAGATGCATGCTCACCATTTCCAGCATTTGATCTCTAGTATATGACTCTCCAGAGATGCTTAGTAAGTCCATGATCTGTAGCAATTGGAATTTTGAGGTGAAAGAGCAGTTACATATTTCAATCAGAACCTTACCACTTACCTACTAAATGTGTTATTCATAGAAAACATTTGAGCCACATATTGATCGCAATTAACTCCTTGATATACCTAAAGAGAAATCCTATAAAGAAGTAAATGCATAAACATTTACCCTCGGATGCCAAAGGTCTTCATATTTTGATGCCAAAAACAGTGAAGTAAGGCCAACTAGCTGCAGATCATTCTTCTTGACCCTCACTAATGATAAGTAGTAGTCCAGTAGTGTAACCATAAGAAATAGAGCTTCTTGCATCAAATCAAATTTCAAATGAACCTAGACGAGACAAGTAAAACCCTGAAAGTGATATCAAGGAAGTATGCACAAGAAAAACGAAAATGCATATATGCAGAATAACCAAGACATACTTCAATAAGCCAGTTGATCAATATGCCACGCATTTGGGGTGTTATTTCCTTCTGAATCTCCATGTAGTTTTTGATAGGCTGATTCTGAGCCTGCAGTAAGAATCAGCTTAAGCATTTGGAGGTCAAAAATACAAAAAACATGTCTTTCTTTCGAAGAATAGAGGGAAACTTGTGTTGTTAGTTCAAATGAGACAGATGAAAGTATATTATTAGCTCACCTCTATAACCCAATAATACAGATAGATGTCATCAACATATTCAGTAACTTCAAGATGATTGCAATTATCGTAAATGTTTGACAAATTTTCCAGCTTTACACTTCCACATTGCTCCTTGAGAAGCTGTCCACTCTCATGTCAGCAGTCTAATATGGATAAAAAGAGAACAGAAGAAATTTATGATCTAAAAGAACATAGATTTTACACCAACCTTTGACCTTGCCATCAGTAAACACGTAAAAGACTTCCTACGATCAGATTTCCTCCTGGCAATTGAACATTCAGGTGTATCTAAGCTGCCATTACTACTAGAAGCAACTTCCTTTTGATGAGGTTGCTCAGCTGAAATATCTGATGTTGCATATTTTGACAGGGAAGAGGTACTAACATCCTCCAGCCTTTTATATGGAATTGCAACTCGAGAGGTGCATTTGTGCACATTTGACATGGAGTTTGACTTTGAAAATGTTTGTGAATTGAGACCGCTGACAGTAATTTTCAGAACTGTCTGGAACATCCAAGAGAAAACAAAGAAATGAGATTATCCTATGGAAACAGACATCAGCAATTGGACTTTTAGAGTCAAAAGCTCCAGTAGTTATTTTGAAATAATTGCCTCCACTTGTTTTACTAAGAAATTTAACGTGATACTACAAACTAAAAGTACTAATATAGAAAGCAAAAATAAGTTATTTATAACTTTGTATTATAATGATTGATATATTGGATAAGAAAAGGAAACCACTTAAGTCCGGACAATTTGATCTAATATGAAAAATTGCTTCGTTCCAACAGGAGGAACTTGCAATTTGAGACCTAACATTTTCTTCCAGCACTACTAATATAATGGACAAGGCAAATAACTTCTTATCCATGCCCTTCCAATAAGGTCATATACAACAAAATGAAAGGATTATTAATTTCTTAAGTTAAAGTAAATTTTGAAAGGTATAAATGGTAAAATTGCTACAAAAAGATTAATGGAGTCACAGTCTTTCTAAAGTTAGAGCATGGAAAGTAGCTACTAAAATGCAAAAGAGAAGGATAATTATTTTTGTTGGATTGCAAAATTTGGCATTCCAGACGGTATTCAACAATGATGACACAATTCACTATTTGTGGTATCATTTCCTGCTAGAGATAGGGGAAGGAGAAGAGGGTGAAACATGACAAATGCACCATTTACCTTGACTGATTTTTTTCTTAATGCTCCAATTTCCGCCTTAGCATGACCCTTCGGAGCCCTGATGAGAGATACGCCACAAAGTAATTAAGAACATAGCGTCATTTATTCCAATTCAATTAAAAAATGGCAAGCTCATAGCTCAACCTATGATGACTTGAGAAATCATGCCTTATTAACCTATACTTCTTACTCAAAGGGCTTTAATCAATAAAATTTACAATTTACAACATTTACCTAAGAGCTCAACCAGCAAAGTACTATAATCTTTAAGGAGCAAGACAGAACTTTAAGCACTAGTATGATACTCCCTCTGTTTCAAAAAGAATGGCCTAGTTTCCTTTTTAGTCTGTTTCAAAAAGAATGACCCCTTTCCTTTTTTGTCAACACTTTAACTTCAACTTTCCACGTGGCATGTTTAAGGCAACAAGATTAAAGGACATTTTGGTACATTTGACATAACTTTAATTTAGAACCACAAGATTAAAAAGTCTTCTTTCTTTTCTTAAACTCCGTTCCAAGTCAAACTAGGCCATTCTTTTTGAAACGGAGGAGTAATGTGAAAAATGTTGCTGCAGAGAAATTAACAAATAGAGCACAGTAGTATAGACTTATAGTCACCAGAGTAAGAGCAAGCAGTCGGTTCTTTTGTATTATCAATTTTAACTTAATTGTAATTGTGTTACTTGAATTTCCAGCTCGACAAGTTTAAGCTTTAGATTTAGCAAATAATCAACTTTGTTCTTTTGCTAAGGGATTCTGTAAAAGCAAATAGCTTCACTTGCAACCCTTAGGACCCTTCCTACACTACTGATGGCTAAATAGTATATGTGTTTAATCAAGAGTTTACACCCCTTTTTTTGAATTGCTATTTTATGCGAGTCTTGGTGGTATAGTTCATGAAATTTATGAGGGATAGAATGCTAAAAAAGAATACATGTATTAGCAATCTGAGGATTAAACTACTTAAAGACAAGAACAAAAACCTTTTAAAGTAATTCATGAATAACAATTCCTCATTATCGATCACAACATAACAATTTCTTCATTTTTAATCAGCGTATAAACTATCCTTGCATAATAATCTCCCCATAACTAGTATGTGAACCAAACAACTCCTCGGGGTTTAAGGCAAGGAAAGTGGTTTTGTTTTTTTAGATATAAATAATATCAGTAAAGAGTATCATTGCTAATAGCAAAAGTATAAAAAAGAGATTTAACTACAGTATGTAAGGAGTAGATCAAGGAGCTAACAAAATCCAAGTCAAATAATTTTTAATAAGGGAAGTGGTGACTTGAAAATCAAGAAATGAGAACTTTGAAGGAGAAAGAGCTTGAGCTTGTTATTTTATTTATTTATTCTCCTCCCAAATTGCAGTAATGTATTTCTTGGACTTCTACTTATGCTAAGGGCTGTCTCAAATCCTTCCTGGAGTAGATTTCTTTGTCGGTACTAGATGAAGTTTGGCATACATGTTCATATTAATTATTTAATTGCTCAAATAGTATATGCATCACCGAAATAATTATTGGCTTCATGATTTCCTAGAGACATGATGCCTCCCTTAAAGAGTATACCACTTGCTGCTTCAGACCTTTTCAGCGAAGTACTTATTTTGTTCCCCTTCCCCATTTTCTCTTCTTGAAGCACGTATACCTCACATGGTACATGCTATAGACAGATTTCCAATTCTTCGCCAGAAAAATAGTAAAGTGCAACCAGAAAAGCTTAGATACAAGTTGAGATAGAAGAAGATTATTTTTTCTGCTGAAACTTGAGCATCTCTTTCATATATGGATTTTGGTGGACTAACATCACATTCAAGTCCAAACTAATAATGGTAAAAAAATTAAGTTGTATAGGAAGTTGATCAGTAAAAGAACTTACATTCTTGCCAAGGCGTCACTAACTCGATTTCTCCGGATGTTGTTGTGGTTGCTCAGCTGTGGTAAAACATCCCCTGCGGCCTTAAGCTTTGCCGAAACTGAAAATAGATAGGAAGCATAGCATTCATCAGTGAAGTTATGGTAGTTAATGTTACTGAAAATCACATACTCAAAGTAGAGCATCTAACCTGGAACACCATTTATTCCTTTGCCTTTCTCCAACTCTTTGGAATTTTCCTGAACAAGTACACAATTTTTACATTAAGAAAACAGTTTTCTAATGCCAAAGATTCCAGTCTAGCAGCACATGACAAAAATTTAAGACAAAAGTACAAATATTTAATGACAACCTTCGCTTTATTGTGGGTACCCTTGGTGTTCACCTGCTCTAGTACTGGTAAAGATCTCCTTCATGAAAATAACATAAATGTGTCAAGTAAAAGGTAAGTCGTGAGCTTAGAAAACGTTAATGAAATATATACAGGAGATTTTAAAAACCTTGATGGCGGTAGAGCATTCCTTCCAGTTGTCCTCAATAAACCAAACAGAAAGGATTAAACTTTAATACAACTATAGACAGTTAATAGTACTTTCATCATAGAAATCAGGGCACATATAACTATGTTGAAGATACCAAAATACCTGATTCCAATGGTAACTGATTTACGGCCTTGAGTTTTTGTCTTTGGCCCATCAAAGGGGACTTTCATAGCTTTGAATGGTGCTACGCATACACAAAGGAAACACATTATTTTGTAACTGACAATTATTTTTCTTTATCCTATTAGTGGAAAAATTCTCACCCTGTGTCAAAATTTGCTTGTCACCAGTAACTCCACTCAGGTGTCGCCTCAAGTTTCCCTATTTTTTACAAACAAAAAAAACAATCTTTTCAGCACCTACTGCTATCTAAGAAAGATAAGAACCTAAGCATAAAAAATTAACACTTAAAATACCTAAGCATCTTTTTTAAAGATCTATCATCACAAGCAGGTTAAAAAGAGAAGTTCAAGTTCAAACAGTCTTCTTAAATTTACTTAACCTTCTCACTCTTTTCCGGTGAAAGACTAAACCAGTTTACATTGACAAGACTTTTTTCTTATGCCAAACCTCGCAGCACATGATTGAGTCAAAAGTATAAATATGTAATAACAACCTTCTCTTTATTGTTTGTATCATCAACGTTCACCTGCTGTAGTATCGGTAAAGACCTCCTTCATGAAAATAACACAAATGTGTCAAGTAATGAGCTAAGAAAACATTAATGTAAGATAAATGGAACAAGCTAAACACCTTGATGGCGGTAGAGCATTCCTTCTAGTTGGCCTCAATAAATCAAACAGAAAGGGTTAAAACTTATACAACTACAGAGAGTTAATATTACTTTCATCATGGAAGCCAGAGCATATATAACTATGTTTAAGATACCAAAATACCTGATTCCAATGGTAACTGATTTACGGCCTTGAATTTTGGTCTTAGGTCCTTCAAAGGAGGCTTTTGTATCTTTGAATGGTGCTACCCATACACAAAAAGGCAACACATTATTTTGTGACTGAATTCTTTTTCTTTATCCTTTTGGGACAAAATTCTCACCCCGTGTCAAGATTTCCTCGTCACCAGTAGCTCCATTCAAGTTTGTCCTCACATTTCCCTAGTTTGTACGAAAAAACAACAATCTATTCAGCACCTACTGCAAGCTAAGAAAAATCATAAGAACCTGAGCAGAAAAAATCAGTGATACCAAAATACCTAATTATCTTTTTAGAGATCATCACAAGCAGGTTAAAGAAAAAGATGGACATGTGATATTCACAAATCACAAGCATAGATAGGTTCAAATCGACTTTTTTTACTTCTACTTAGACTTTTTTTTAAATGGTAAGCATTGACACCTACTTAGACTTCGTGCTCTTCTCCAGTGAAAGACTACACCGTTCTTCTGCTTTTCTGCCCTTAATGGAGAATGTCTTAAACAAAAATGGTTTAATTGTTTAGATGCTGTAATGTCACCACTCACCAGGATCAGCTTATGTCTGCTACAATATTATGATTACAAGTTCAAACTGCAAATAATAAAATTACCCACATACACAAAGTCAATAACTACGCAGTCAATTTTAAGGGGAGTAATCTCAAGAGGTTTGGGTTGGTGGGGCTAGAGTCTAGACCTTACCACTTGAGCTAGGTCTCATAGTCACGGAAATAAATGTGCATAAAGAGATCCTAACAACACAATTTTGTTCATGTCATACTAGCCATAGATATTATCAAAAGCAAGGAAAAGATAAGGGGATGATGATAGGGTTCTTGTTCAACAACATCAAAAGTTCGGACCCTCACTTCCCGAAGGACCAGAAACAAAATTTGTGTCCTTCAGATACAACAAAAATAACAATATGCACTTAATTCCAAGCAAGTTGGAGCTGGCTATATGAATGTTAGCCTCTCTAATACTAGAAGTTCTCTATATTTTCTACCATATATAAGTTTCTTAGCTAGACTAAAGGACTCCTCGAAGACATTGAACGTAAATTATGTACTAGCAAAAAAAGTTGTGGAATAATGGCCAATGAAGTGGGTTAAGAACTTTGATAAGGCCCTAAGGCAAAACTCAACCCCAAAATCTAGGTCATGAGGGAGGTTCGCCCAAGTCCATATAAGGAGACCACTAGTCCACTCCCAACCAATATGAGACTCTAAGACACTCTGATACCACACACGCCCAACCCGTCAACTGAAGCGTGGACAATCTAGCATGGGGTCCAGACACGGATGGACATGGCTTTGACACCAAGTAAGATATGTCCCTTGGGCCTAACTTGGTCTCAACCCCAAAAGCTAGCTCATAAGGGGAGATTTTCTTAAGTCCTTCTAAGGGTCACTAGTCCAATCCACAACCAATGTGGGATTGTAACCCACTCTAACACATCACATGTCAAGTTCAAATCCAGCGAAGGCACTAGGTGATTTCGTCCCATCTATCCAAGCCTTTGTGGACAGAGCTACCCAGTATCTATGTTGATAGAGATAGAAGGTACACCATGGAATTAGTTGATGTGCGCGCAACCTGGCCCAAACACCACGATTATGGAAAAAAATGAGTAAGTGTACTAGCATGTCTCAAACCTATTCGTTACAAATTGGTATTGCCTATATTGATGTTTTTCTTCCATTTCTTTACGTTCCTCGCAAGGTCTACGTGGATTTCAAGAGTCTAAAACACATTCGGGACAACTTCCTTCCATGTGATTTAAGCCTACACTATTAACAATTGTACTTGTCATGGCTTCACACCTATGACCGATGCATCTGGAGGTCAGTATAGGACAAGACATCCATCTAAGAGACATTCTCTTATTTTATCCTCTGTGTGCTACTTGCACTTTTTGTCGAATATGATCATTTTTAATCTTGTATGATTACATATCCATCTTAGCATCCACATCTCTAGAACACTCAAATTGTGGATATGCTAGACTTCTGAGGCCAAGTATTCACTTTCATACAACATTGTTGGTTGTTCAACTGTTTAGCCATCCTATTTTGATTATGTGTAGCATCTATCTATCATATGTTTCACTTGAACCACCGACTCTAGATATATAAATTGTTTGTATATGCACCACAACTCATCTATTGTCACCTCAACTTAATCTTTCTTATGCTAGCGAATTGCAACGCATATATTTAATCTAACTTTTACTAGTTCTAAAATCCTTACTCTATTGAGTGTTTCTCCATAGTTCAAACTTTTGGTTTATATCTTTGCTACTTTCTTCAATTAACACAATATCATTTATAAATAACATACACCATGGGACCTCATCCCGTATATAGCAAACAAGCTCATCAATAACTAGGATAAATGCAAAATGGCTCAATGTTGATTCCTGATGAAAAGCCACATTGTGGATGACTCCTTTTTATTTCCTATTATTGTTTAAATAATATTACAAATATAGATAAAGAATCCCGTCATAAACTACTTTCCCTACATGAATAAATGTTTAAAACTTGATGATTAGAAGAAGACATCAAATGGCTAAACAAGAAATAAAAAGTTCATATGAAATATTGTTATGTTTGCATACCATGATAAAGTTTCTTGATGAATTGTTTGCTATTCTTGACCATTTATCATTTGAATCCCTAAAAAGCAAGTGAACAAAATAAGCACATATTACACAATTGTGTTGAGATAATTTAAGCATCTAGGGACTTAAAAGATCTAAAAGAAGAAAAGATAGTCATCATGAATCACAAACAAAAATGAAAGTAAAGCATCAAAATATCAGTAGATGGAATCAGATCATGCCAAACTAAGCTCAACCAAGTGGAAGCGATTAGAGATTATAAACCACAAAGTTCAAATTATAATAATTTTGATATTCCTTCATTGACTACAATGATTAATCAAAGAAGTCCAGGATTACAGTTTTGGGGCCAAAAGAAAAAGAAAACAAGAAAGGAAAATGCTAAGAAAGAAGAATAACACTACTATCACAAGAGCAAGATGAATTAATCTAACTTTTTTAGGAAGATCTTATGAAGTGTGCATTAACCTTGCAAAGAACAAACCAAATTAAAGAGCCACACACTGAGGCTTTTCCTGTTGAATAGGAAGGGGCGGAAGAAAGGAGTACGAGGAGAGGGAGAAAGGGAGAGAAGTAGTGTGTGAGAGAGGGGGGAAGAACTGCGGGTTTGTATAGGGTTGAGAGGCACTTCGAAATCAAAATTGAAGTAGATAAAGAATGTGAAAAGTATGACAAAAAGATGAAAATACCATTGGATAAGGTTATTGACACGGAGAATAGGTTGAAGTGGTGAGCTAAAACACAAAGGGAAGAATGACAAATAAACTGCATGTGTACGTTCGACGAAGAATCTGTGGGCTAATCTCTAGCCAAGTCGAAGATTAAGGAGCATAACTTTAGTGGTGTTGTTATTGATCAAGATGAGACTAGTTGGGTCAAAGGGAGTGAATCAATGATGCAGCCTTGATGGGAACACAAAATTATACGAATAGGGGAAGACAGTTAGTTGTACTGAGAAACAAGAATAGTAAGGTGATTTGTTTGAGGGAAATGAGGACAAAGTCATAGAACTTTTAAATGACACTGAACAGGAGTTTAGAAGAGCAAACGATATGGAAACAAGAATAGGATGGTGGGAGGGAAATGAGGTGGTGGAACCTCACGAAGAGGTAACAATGTGGTGCATGAGAGAAGGTATAAGGGGGAAGAAGGGAAGGATGGAGAGGCGATATGGGGGCAAGGATAAAAATGGATCGTAAAATTATATCTTGGAACATAAGAGGAATGAATGACCTAAACAAAAAGGTCATTATTAAAACGGTAGGAAGGATAAAATGACAATTTATGGATCTTACGCTATATCTTGGAATATGAGAGGAATGAGGGTCACACTTACAATGTTTATAGAAAACTAAAATGATGGTTATATCAGTATTTATTGTAAGAAGTGTTTTGGGGATAAGGTGGGTCAGGTAGGATGTTGTTCTGACTCATGAGAATGTCAAGGTCATACAACTTCTGCTGGAAGAGAGAAAGTTGGAAGTAACAGAGGTAAGAAAATGAGAATTCATAATAACATCTTGCATTAAAAACATGGGAACAGTGGATGTTTGGGGCCTTAAGGGAGTATATGAGCTAGTGGGAGGAGTCGAAGGAGACATTTTGGGAGTAGTCCACTTTTATATGGAATGAGATATTTCATGGATGCTAGAGGGGGAACTCAAATACTATTGGGCTCACGAAGGAAAGGATGGGTTGTAGATGTCAAGTGCAACTAGGAGTTCTCGAAGTTCATTGATAACCATTTTCTTATTGGTCTTCCTTTAATAAGATATACTTCATGAGGATAAGGTGGAGAACTGGAAATTAAGATCAAGACTTAACAAAATTTTGGTGCCAACCTCTTGGGAGGAGGCAAAAATCGAGACCATGGGATGTTGCCACTAGAACTCATGTGGGTCCTATGGAAGGAAACAAACACGAGAGCTTTTGACAAGATAGAGTGCCTATGAACACTTTATAAATACCCTTTCATTTCTAGTTTCTTTTTGGTGTAATTATGAGGTTCCAGCATGTTTAGAAGATTGGGTGTCTTCCATAGGGAATAATACTATATTTTAGACTACTTGTATACATGGGATTTCCCCATTATTAATACAATTATTTACTTCATCAAAAAGAGAAATTAGACATGCCGCATGAAGCCTATGTGTTTTCTTTTCTTCTCTCGACGATTCCAAAATGACGGATACAATTTACCTCACAAAAATTACTCCATACACACTAATCATCATGTCATAAACCTTTTATCTCATTGCATGGTGTCTGCTGACTCGTTAACCACAGTTATGTGCATGCTTACAATGGCCTCCTGAAGAAGCATCATTGCCATTTCATATCCAGATCTAATGTGAGGACAGAAAAAATGAACTAGGAGAACCATTCACAGATTCCCGTTCGCTGAAAAGCATATAAATCCATAAGAATTTTAGTATGCCCTATCACAACTTTCCTGTAAAAGTATAACTAAGGACTACAACACAAAACACAAGAAAACCTCTGTCAGGTGAGACTTGACAGGATGTAAATTAATCACTTACACCAGTTTGGAACTATTATATGATTTGGTTCTCAAAGAGTTGCCCCTGATATTGCTGATATCAGTCAATACTTTTCTTTTGACAAATATCTTAACTGCAAATACAATGAGTGCATACTGAGAACGGTTCTGAAACATTAAAATTAGTAACTTTACCAAACAAATTCCCCTAAACTTACCAGAAGTGCTGCATTTTTCTTTTATCTTCTCTTCGATCTTAATATCACTCTGTTGAAAAAATGAAGATGGATGGACAAAAAGGAAGTAAGAAATCAAGATTTTGAGGTATGATGAATTGATTTATTTTACCATCGCATGAAATCTGTTAACGAGTTTAGGCATAACACTCACAGGATACAATATAATCTATGACTTATGCACTGTCAGATGCATCAAAATACAAAGTACAGAGAGGTGAATTCCTATGCACACTCAGAGAAGTCTAAATAAGTAAGGTGGCTTGTTTTAATGCCAACACTTATTATTAACTATAGAACCTTGTGTGGAACTGGAACCAATACTTAGCAATACTATCAAAGGAGAAAAGCGAGAAAAAAGAAGTGCACAAGTGTTGAGGCTTTATGCTCAAACAGCGGATAAAGTGAAAATGGCACAAATAGAAATAGAAGATATAATGTAATTCCACTATTCAAGAATGACAACTATAAACAAATAAGAAAACTATCGGAAAAAAGGAATTTGGAAAATCATAGAGAAATATATATGTTCAGTGCTTCACATTTCAAGTTAAGGCACATGGTGATAAGACACACGTCTTAGTGTCTCAGTGACGGAACTGAAGCACTGCCTAAGTGAGGCAAAACACTCAGCTTGTTTTGTATCTAGTTCCAGTGCTTAATTGTGACCAGTGAGCCTTGACAAGACAGGGGTCTAGGCTATAGGTGCATTTTATGAGGACCGCAATCTATCACCATATGTCACCACAGTACCTTTTTTTTAAAAACAATTGTCACCACAGTAGTCTTTTACCAAAGGTGTTGTTATTTAACAAAGATCACTAAGTTATTTGGTTTTTTCATAACAAAATCATAACACTTTAAATAAGATGTGTGGTTTTTGGATGTGTTCCTTGAATGGTTGTGAAAATTGTGAACTACGAGATAAAATACATGCGAATTACTAACAAAATATATAACCCATCTGCCTAGATATGCAACTTATTAACAAAAAATAAAAGAGGAAACGAAATAGGACCAACCTTCAAGCTCTTCTGACTGGTCTGCACATCACTCATGCTAAGCACACCAGACTTTCCCCTAAGAACATGAGATGGTCACATATACGTAAAAACAAAAAAGATAATTCTTTTTGTTGGCTTTCAAGTACTAATGGTAAAGGTGGGCATAAAACCTGAAAAATTGGACCAAACCAAATCAATTTTCTTCAGTCAATCTTAAAGTATTGGTTTTTTTAAACTTCAGTTTTTGGCTTTAAGATTTTGGTATTTCAGTTTAACCGAAATACTGATTTTTTGTCATTTCAATGGAGGAAACAGATTCTCAAATAAGAAAATGCTCGTTTTAAGCTCTTAATGCTTTTTTCATAGCAGGCTCAGAACCATATATTTTTGCTGTATCAAAAATTTTGGATCCTATCTGCTCGAACCATTTAAGAAATGTCTAACTTAAATTTTTTTTTAGGTAGATTAATAGATGAAACCACTGTTTAATGAGTTTAGAGTCTGTATATATAGTTTGCATTCCACAAAAGTTTCAAATGTGATGCAATTTTGTATTTCGGAAAATAGACACTCTTTTTTTTAAAGCAGGGACCCAACATATTAGGTCCCCGTCCCCACCAATGAACCGAACAAAACAAACTATGGCTGATGTTCGGTATATGCTATCGAGAAACCGAAGGGTAAATCATTTAATACAAGACCAGTAGATAGTAGGCTTACTTGCACCGACTGCTGAGAGAATCACGGCTTTGGAATTTTATCTTATCTGCCTCTTCGTAAATCTTAAGTTCTCCACCTGTAGATGAAGCAGCTTAAAATAAGCCCCCCCCCCCTTTTTTTAGGAGAAAAAAAATATAACTAAAAATGAGATAAGAGTCGAGGAAATTGAAAGAAGCACCCACCGTTTTGGATGGATTTATGTTTCTGAGAGTTCAGTTTACCCTAAAACACAGCAATTTACATAATAATATATCAGTAGTAACCAAACCAAAACTCTCACAAATGAAAGAGATTAGTATAATGTACCATGAAAGCTCCTTGTTTGAAGTTGTATGAGTTGCGCTGAACTGAACTGTCGCTCAGATCTGAGAAATTCAATTGAACAAGTGCTTTATGCTTACATGAATAGGAGATGAAGACAAGGTTTTCCACGGGTTTGAATTGCTAATGTGCCTTTTTACACTATTGTCCTTTTTACCAATAAAATGAAAACACAAATCTCATTTCTCATCCAAATCAAAATTTAATTTTATTATTTACATATAGTTTTACTTTTAAAAATTGCATTTATTTTATTTTTATTTTTATTTTTTATAAAAACATGAAAATCTTCAAGTTTATAAATATAAATACAACAACTCCTATCTAAATATTTTCAACTTTACACTGCCTTACCGATAAACGAATCATAGTTTATATATAAGTATCAAAATATCTTAAGACATCACATTAATTAATTGATATTTTTATGTTTCATTTATAAGTAAGTGTTTATAAATATATATATTATTACAAGCTTTTAAATATACATAATTTAAAAAATATGCATCAGTTCAAACAAATAACAACTGTAACTAGTTATTCTTAATATAATCATTTACATTGTAAGAACAATCTATTCTCGTTGACAAATGAATTTTTTATACATAAAATCTAAAATAATGATCATTTTTAACAAAATATAAATTTACGGGTCAGATTTCATATTTTTTAAGATTATTAAAATTACAATACAAAATCCTACTTTTTAAAGAATCTAAGATTTAAAATTAAATTTTGTATTTCTACTTTTTAAAGAATCTAAGATTTAAAATTAAAATTAAAACTTTACGCAGATAAACAAGCACTAATTTTAAATCAAAATATAAATTGAGGTCCCAAATATAAAATTCTTAGACCATCTCCAACCCCACTCTATTTTACTCTCCATTTTCTATATTTTGAGAGTAAAATAGAGATATGGGTCTCCAACCACTCTCTAAAAAGCTCTCTATTATCTATTTATAGAGAGATGAATAGTAGTTTTCACCTCTTTATTTCACTTTTTCATTACTCTTTTAAGAAAATGTACCGTAGTACTTAGAGCCCGTTTGGATTGTCTTAAAAGTTGGTTAAACTTACTTTTAGATCAGTTTTTTACTTCTGAAAGTGTTTGACAAATATAAAATATAACTTAAAATAAGTCAAAATGACTTAAAATAAGTTACAAAGTGTTTGACAAGATGAAAAATGACTTAAAATAAGTCATAAAAATGACTTAAAATAAGTCATAAAAATGACTTTTTATTTTTAACTTAAAAATTACTTTTTTTAATCCAATCCAAACGGACTCTTAATACATCATCAAAATAAAACCAAATCTTATTAACTTTGTTCTCAAACGAAAAGAAACAAAAAGCAAAAAGAATTAGTGAACAACAATTTCGTGTAAATTTATTCAAATTTGACTCATTTACATTTTTTTAATATTTGTTTTAACAAATGTCTATCGAAATATGTGTAATCGTGTGTATAAAATTAATAAAGATATAAGTGTCAAAAAAACACATCTAAACTATCTTTTTTTTATTAGGGAAAAGGATCAGTAAAATACTCCAACTTTGGCCGAAATTGTTGTTGCGATACCAAATTTTCTGGAGGACTTTTTGCCCCTAACTATTTATTAGTGCATTTTAAAGGTATATATGTGCTCACGTGGACATGTTACTATTTATAATTATGAAATATTTATAATGTCCACGTGGGCACATATATACCTTTAAAATACACTATTAAATAGTGCAAGGGGTAAAATGTCCTCCATAAAGTTTGGTATCGTAACAACAATTTCGATCAAAGTTCGGATATATTTCAGACATTTTTCCCTTTTTTATTTCATATATAAATTATTGAGAGTGAAAGTTTCATGCTTAAATTATCACTTATTGGTTTGAGAAACACATCTCTCTCTTTTATTACATTTTCTTCATGGTGTGTGTACTACACACTCTCTTTTATTTTTTTTAAATTGTCACATCACACTCCACATGGACAAACATTCCACCTCAACAAAAATTATAAATTATTAGTATTAGTTAAAATTAAAGTAAAGAATTATTATCCCATAAAAATAATATTTTTTCTATAAAATAAAATGTACAATATTTTTCTTATCTCGCTCCATCACTAACCGCCCCCCGTCGAATAATAATTTAGATATTTTTTTTAAAAAAAAAATAATTCTACCCCACTCCACCTAACCCTCCGCTTCCAATTTTGTTTTCGTTTTGTGTTAGATATATACATATCTTTTTAGGAAAGTATTTCTTACTTGCCGCCGTAGACTTTAAAAAAATAAAATATTTATGTTATATTCGGTACACAATTAAAAAATATATGTACATATCTAACACAAAACGAGAAAAATGTTATAAAAAAATTAGGAACGGAGAGTTAAATAGGGTGGGGTAGAATTTTATTTTTTTGAAATAAAGTAATATCAATTTATTTTGGGGAATGACTGGGTAGTTTGAGGGAGGGGGAGAGGGTGAAGTATGAATTTTTTTTAAAAAAATTTATAAAAAATAAAAGGATGGGGTATTGTCTGGAGTGGGTGGGTTGGAGAGGTTGAGTGAGATAAGAAAAATAAGTTAATTTTTTTAAAAAAATAAAACTATTTGGGGATAGTAATATATATTTTAATTTTTAATTAATATTAATAATTTATTATTTAATTTTTATCAAAGTTAATATTTTATCGATGACACCAGTGAGTGCCTTTAATGTGGAGATGATTGCAACCCGCACCTGAAATTTTTTCGATCATAGCTGTGTTAAATGAGGTTCTTTCAGATTTTGCTTCCTCAGTGGCTACAAGCATGGAAGTTTTCTCCGGCGATCGTTTACCGGAGAAGAAGAAGCAGAGAAGCGGCGGCTAGGTGTCTATCAGTTTATGAGTTTTTGGTTTCCTAATTAGATTATTTTAGTTTATTTGTTTTTTTATTTGCCTTTGACTTGGGTCACTCTTGGACCTTAGTTGAACACTTTTTATTTTATGAATAAATGGACATGGTCCAATGTTTAATTAAAAAAATAAAAAATAAAAAATTATTGATGTGGAATATCATGTATCAAGGTTTTTTTCGAAAAAAAAAGTGTGTATTACACACCACTTAGCTTAGGAGTGTTTTTTACACTTATCTCAATTAATAAATGATATAATTGATTCAGTATTTTTTTTAAAATAAAAAATCAATGAAAAAGGAATATATTTGTCCTTGTATTCTTATAAAAGGGTCATATTTATCCTTCGTTATACTTTTTTGATATATTTGTCCTTATTATCAAACTTTGAGCACATATTTTCCCTTGAACAGTTAAATATCATATCACCACTTTAATTATCTTATATTGACGCCTACATGAATATATTTTTATTATAATTAAAATTTTACTTTCTATTTAGTATTCTATCAAGAGCAACTTTCACATATAGCAAACAAAAAAATCATATTTGTATGTTATAGCAAAATTTGCATAATTGCGCTCCATAGCAAACATATATATGTATAATTTGCTATACATATACAATTGAAAGTTATGTCTATTTCGCTATACATATATACAAAAAGAAGCAATTGTATAATTCGTTGGCTCCTCTTCAGATTTGTATAAT
>JAJOOS010003268.1:0-42092 GCA_029582725.1 Solanum chiquidenum | reverse complement strand
TCCTCTTCTTCCTCTTCCTCTTCCTCTTCCTCTTCTTCTTCTTCTTCTTCTTCTTCTTGTGCTTCCTCTTCCTCTTCCTCCTCTTCTTCTTCTTCCTCTTCTTTTTCCTCCTCTTCTTATTCTTCCTCTTCTTCCTCCTCTTCGTACTCTTTCTCTTCCTCTTCCTCTTCCTCCTCCTCCTCCTCCTCCTCCTCCTCTTCTTCCTCTTCTTCTTCCTCTTCCTCTTCCTCTTCCTCTTTCTCTTTCTCTTCCTCCTCCGGCACCTCCTCTTCTTCTACTTCTTCTTCCTCGTCTTCCTTGTCTTCCTTGTCATCCCCATCTTCCTCCTCTTCCTCCTCCACCTCGTCCACCTCCTTCTCCTCTTCCTCTTCCTCTTCTTCCTCTTCTTCCTCTTCTTCTTCTTCTTCTTCTTCTTCCTCCTCTTCTTCCTCTTTTTTCTTTTCTTCCTCTTCTTCCTACTTTTATTCCTCTTCTTCCTCTTCTTTCTCTTCCTCTTCTTCCTCTTCCTCTTCCTCTTCTTCTTCTTCTTGTGGTCGGGCACCTGCAACATCTGGAAAAGCTGCTATCTTGGTCTTTTCAAATACGGGGTGTTACAATATCCTCCTTGACATCATTCGTCATCAAATGAGATTCAAACTGGTTCTAAAAGATTAGTAGAGGATCTAACAACCGAATCTACAATGTAATGCATACAACAAAGGAGGAATTATAGACTCCAAGGTAGGACGTTCTCAAAACATCATAAGAGGGGTGAAACTAACTCTATCGGCCCATTATGCATGCAACACACAAAAATAAGAAGGAAACATCAACTCCGAGTTTATTATACTCAAATGCATTATAAGGAAGTACGAACTACATATATCAACCAAATATGCATGAAATTTGAACATTACTCATTTTCAAGGTGGAACTACCTCTTCCAAGCTAAAAGAATGCTCAACACAATCTCATGGAGCTCATATTCAATTCACTCTCAAAATGCATATCTAAAGCATGTTCATCAGTTTATCTCATGAAGTCAATAGGCTACTCATATTAAATGCACAACAACATGAGGAAAACTAATCATGTAAACTAATTTTCTTTCAAAGCACAAGTTTTCATAAACATGCATAACATAAGGAAATCATGGAAACTCATAAAACACATGACTCCCAAAACAAGAACAACTTAAGAGGAACTCATTACCTCAAGCTAGAATAGGAGTAGAAGGAAAAAGATTTGGATATCGGGACTTTATATCAACCTCGGCCTCCCAAGTGGCTCTCTCAACTAATTGATTCCTCAAAAAACATTCACGGAAGTTATTTCCTTGTTTCTCAACTACTAAACTTACCGGTCCAAAATCTCAACCAGAACTTCCTCATAAGAAAGACTATCATCAATTCCCAACCCTTCTAGGGAAACTATGAATGTCGTATCTCCAACACACTTTTTAAGCATAGAGACATGGAAAACAGAATGCACGGTTGCCAACTAATTTGGCAAATCTAACACAGAAGTAACCTAAGCCACACTCCTCAAAATCTTATATGGGCCTACATACTAGGGATTAAGCTTCCCCTTCTTACCAAACCTCATTACACTCTTCATGGGTGAGATTTTCAAGTAAACCTAATCGTTAGCCTCAAACTCTAGATCCCTTCTTCTCACATCGGCATAAGACTTTTGCCGACTTTGAGCCATTTTCAACCTCTCTCTAATTAGTCGAACTTTCTCAATGTCATCATGTACCAATTCGAGAACTATTAGACCAACTTCACCCACCTCAAACCAACATATGGGAGATCTACACCTCCTACCATACAAGGCCACAAATGGAGCCATATTGATACTTGAGTGGTAGCTATTATTATAGGGAAACTTAATCAATGGAAAATGGTCTTACTAATTACCCTTAAAATCAATCACACAAGCTCTTAACATATCTTTCAAAGTTTGGATAGTACACTCCGCTTTCCCATCAGTTTGGGAATGAAAAGTCGTGCTAAGCTTAACCTTAGTGCCAAGCACCTTTTGGAATGACTTCCAAAACTAAGAAGTGAATTAGGTACCACGATCGGAAATAATGGACAAGGGCATTACATGCATCCTTACCATTTCTGTCAAGTACATCTTGGCATAGTCCTTCGTCGAATAGGAAACCTTGAAAGGAAGGAAATGAGCCAATTTCGTCATCCGATCTACTATAACCCAACTAGAGTCATGTTGTCGCCGGGTGCGAGGAAAACCAACAATAAAGTCTATATTAAAGTCTTCCCACTTCCAAGTAGGAATGCTAGTATCTTGGGACAAACCTCCCGGTTTATGATGCTCAACCTTCACTTGTTGGCAATTTGGACACTTAGCCACAAATCCAACAATATCCTTCTTCATCCCATACCACCAATAGACCTCCTGTAACTCACGGTACATCTTGGTGGCTCCCGGGTGAATGGAATACCGTGAACTATGAGCTTCTGCATTTGTTCCCTCTAGTCATCCACATTTAGAACACATAAACGACCTTGGTATCTAAGTACCCCCTCTCCCCCTTGGAAGAAAGTCTCAAACGGTTTCTTAAGCACTGTCTCTCTCAATTCTACTAAAATTGGATCAAGACCTACATGCCTTCCACATCCGCCATAAAAGATAATTTGAAACCATTGTGAACCATAACTCCACCTTTGCTGGAGTCCACTAGTTGAACACCTAGTCAAGCCAATCTATGAACATCTCGAACTAACTCTTTCTTTTGTTCATCAATATGAGCAACACTACCCATAGATAACCGACTAAGACCATCCGCTACCACATTAACTTTGCCGGGGTGATAAAGGACACTCATGTCATAATCTTTCAATAACTCAAGCCACTTTCTTTGGCGAAGATTTAAATCCTTTTAATTAAACACATATGTCAAACTCATGTGCTCGGTAACATCAACATCGACTCCATACAAATAGTGTCTCCAAATCTTTAAATCAAATACGACCGCCGCTAGCTCAAGGTCGTGAGTCGAATAATTCTTCTCATGGATTTTAAGTTGCCTTGAGGCATAGGCAATAACTTTCCCATTTTGCATTGGCACATACCCTAGCCCAATTCTCGAGGCATCACAATAAACCACAAAACCATCAATTCCTTCCGGTAAGGTCAATGTCGGAGCGGAAGTAAGTCTATCCTTCAACTCTTGAAAACTCTTCTCACACGCTTCCGACCATATGAACGTAGCCTTCTTTTGAGTCAAAGACATCAAAGGAGAGGCAATTGAAGATAAACCCTCAATAAACCTTCTATGATAATCGCTAAACCCAAGAAACTTCTAATATCCAACGGAGTTAGAGGTCTAGGACAAATCTTAACCGCGTCCGTCTTCTTAGGATCTACGTCAATACCCTTTTTTGACATAATATGACCAAGAAAAGTTATGGACCTTAACAAAAATTTGCATTTGCTAAACTTTGCAAAAAGTTGCAATACGATCCTCAAATGAACCATATGCTCACCCTCACTCCATGAGTAGATAAAAATATTGTCAATGAACAAAATCACAAACATTTCAAGGCATTGCCTAAACAACCTATTCATCAAGTCCATGAACGCCGCCGGACCATTAGTCAACCCAAACGACATTACTAGAAACTCATAGTGACCATATTGAGTTTGAAAAACCATGTTCGGAACACCATCAGCTTTCACCCTCAACAGGTGATAACCCGATCGAAGATCAATCTTAGAGAAATAATTTGCCCATTGAAGTTGGTAAAAAAAATTATATATCCTTAGGAGAGGATACTTGTTCTTAATGGTCACCTTGTTCAACTGTCTACAATCAATACACATGCAAAGACACCCATCTTTCTTTCTAACAAACAAAACTGGAGCACCCCAAGAAGAGATACTTGGTCGGATGAAACCCTTATCCAACAAATCCTTCAACTATTCTTTCAACTCCTTAAGTTCTATCGTAGTCATATAATAAGGAGGAATAGATATAGGTTGCACGTCTGGGAGAAAGTCAATATCGAAGTTTATTTCCTGCTCGGGAGGAATTCTGGGTAGATCATCTGGGAACACTTCCGGAAACTCATTTACAATGCGGACCGACTCCAGAAAAGGAATTTCAGAATCTACATTCCTCACCCTTACTAGATGGTAAAAGAAACCCTTAGAAATCATCTTTCTAGCTTTAATATAATAAACAAACTGACCCTTAGGCATAGAATTCCCCCCTTCCACTCTTGGGTCGGCTCATTTGGGAACTGAAACTTGACTGCACAGGTTCTATAATCAATAAAAGCATAACAACAGGGCAGCCAATCCATACCCAAGATAACTTCAAAATCTAACATATCAAGCTCTACCAAGTCAACAAGAGTAACTCTATGGAACAACAAAATGAGACACTTTTTATAGACCCTCTTAGCCACCACAAAATCACCAACAGGAGTAGAGACATAAAAAATTTCTAACAACACATCGGGGAGCACATCAAACCTCATTGCCACATATGGCGTCATAAAATAACACCGGGATCTAGTAAAGCATATTCATTAAGTTGGAAAAATTTCAACATACCGTAACCACATCCGGAAAACTCTCTTCTTCACCTCTAGCCTAAAGAGCATAAAAGAGGTTTTGCTTAGAAGCATTGGAACCCGAACCTCTATGAGTAGATTTGTTGCCCTCTCTTCCCTTATCTATAAGCATTGGGTTTTCCCTCATTTTGTGTCCACTTTTTCCACAACCATAGCAATCATCCCTGCCGTCTAGACACCTACCATTGTGTTTCCTTTCACACTTCGTGCAATTAGGCCTAGGCAATGAAGATCCACTACCATTAACTCCTTAAGGCTTAGGTTTAGACACCCTATCTTGGTTGAACTTAGGAGGAGCATAGGAAGAACCTTGACCAGAAAACCTTTGTCGGAATCTTGGATGACCTTGTCCATCGGACCTTGTGTTAGAGAAATTCCCATCAGCGGTCTTAGTCCTTTTTGCCTCCCTAGACTTCTCCTTGATTTTCTCCTCCTCAATTTGTTGTGCATGCACTATAAGACAAGAGATATCCGTATCATGAATGGGCATTGTGGTTCGGGACTCCATAACCACCATTTCCGACACACCCGATACAAACTTATTCATCTTAGCCATTGAATCTGCAACTATTGTTGGAGCATAATTACACAATTGAGTGAAATTTATAGCATATTAACTCACACTCATACTCTCTTGTTGAAGGTTAATAAACTATAGCACCTTGGCTTCCCTCATCTCAAGGGGAAAGAACCTATCAAGAAATGTGGCCCTAAACTTCTTCCAATCAAGAGGACCTACATTTTTCGGCCTTCCTTCTTTCCATTGGTTATACAATATTTGAGCCACACCTTTCAATTGGTAAAAGCCCAACTCCGCCTTTTCCACCAGCGTCTCGCATGATCATTAACACTTTATAGACCTCATCGATAAACTCTTGAGGATCTTCCTCAACTTTGGAACTATGAAATTTTGGAGGATTCATCCTTGTGAAGTCCCTCACTCTTGAAGTCGGAAAATTCACATTTGAGCTTGTGGGAACCACAACCTCCCTATTGGCTTAGGTCATCACGAATTGACCCAACACTTGAAAAGCAGCCCTAAACTCTGCATTGGACACATGCTCAGCCAAAGGATCGACCAAAACTTGAGGAGCTTGGGAAGGAGCTTTTTATTCTGCATTCTCCCTCACATAGTAGCCATATCCTGAACAACATAGGATAAGGATTAGGAGAATCTTTATAGAGTTAAACTCTATTACGTGACTTAAGAGTAATGAAAGAAGTGGAGTTTCCTAATCATCTTTTAGCTTCTCATTAATAAATGTGGCGTGCTTCACACTCATGAGCAAGACTCTACTAATGACTTGTTTTATGAGCCAAACAAAAGCTTCACCACCATATTATGACTTGTTTTATTAGACAGACAAAAATTTCTCTAAGAAAATGAATTTAAGGATCACTGAAGAGAGAAAACTAGGGTTAAACACTTGGAGGTGGTTAGATCAAAGTCTATACAATGTTAGACAATCGGAAGAATGAGACACATACACCAGTATAAGGTGAAATCATCATGGCACGTGTTTCATTCCACGTGTGTCAAGCGATCAATGGGTCAATGAAAGAATGTTCCCTGCTTCTTTATTGTGTGAGACACCGAAAAGTTAAAATAACTTTTCAGTGAAATACCATTTGACCTTCCGCTGTTTCTTAACATTTCAATCGATATTGCTACTTTAGCATGTTACCAATAGCCATGAATGATTCGGTAATGCAGTGCATGTCTAGAAAATAGCTGAATAGGAATGAATAGATTTTAGTAGAAAGGAAAGAAAATTAATTGAATAATAAACTTATATACACAAGTAAGCTATTGCACTAACCCTATTGGTGTTGAGTGTAATTGTGTGTATAAAGTTAAAAATGAACTCGAGTTAACCTCTTTAAGAGGATGAGGGATCAAATAATAACTACTGGAGTAGTGAATGAAGTCTGGGGTATCGTGAGTAATAGTTTTCTCATATAAATAGTGAATTCCTTGGACATGTGATTGGAATACTATGTGGGGCTTGTAAAACCTTAAGGGTAAGATAGTAATGCTCATAGGTTGCATAAGATATTTTTCATATGAATTGTATGTCTAGTTGATTATGTGTTGGTTAGTGTCTTTCCCACCATGTGCGAAGTGGGAGATGTACGTTTTAGGTCGTAGATCGCCCATGTGGACCAACCCGAGCCGTACTTGTTGTCTGTAAAAGGAATAAGTATTAATTTAAAATAAGGCAGGGAACAGTTAATGTAACTATTCCAACGTAAACAAATACTTATTTTAAATAATTGTTTTACGCTCTTAACAAAAAAAAATAATAGAAACTCAAAAGAGAATAAGAAAATCTTCTTAGATTAAAGACACACAACAAAAAGAACATTTAGTTTGAGAAACACTATCTATGTTTCTTAGTGATTCAAAGAAGGATTTGGAGAAAATCATTTAATTCGTGAATTTCATTCCGCTACACCAAGCAAAGGTACACAAATCTTGTGATTTTTCTGAACACTTTTCCAAAGGGTTGTAACCTTTTCGATATGACACAATAAACACATGTCCACACTACCAATTGTTGTTTATAAACAGAGTGGCTTCCTGTCATTTTTCAACAACAATTTTTTTGCACTTCGTATTCTGCACAAATAAATTTTAGGTTACTTTACTATCTTTGAGTGGTTAGCTGAGACAATGGTTTTAGGTACCAATACACTGGTGAGTAAGATCGTTCTATCCTGTGAGTATATATTATGTTAACCTCAAATACATGGGGGAAATGATTTCTATAAGAGTCACGCCCCGAGCCTACACCTTTGGCGGGACTGGCACTCAAGAACCATTGTTGGCCCCAAGCGAACCCTTGGACTGGCTTACTTACTCAGCGGAAGACTATATGCAATAAGAAAGGAATTCAAATGCTAAACAACTTAACTGTCTCAAACTGAACTCATAATGTTTTGAAAATAAATATTTAACTTAGCCAAAATGGCAACTCAAATCTGAACATAAGTCAATAACAAAATGATGACGAATGAACTAACATCTGATTGACTATCTATGAAGCCTCTAAAATAGCTGAGATGGATGTCGGGATAGGCCCACAACATCCTAATGAACTAAAAAGATAAAGTAATAAAAAAGGGAAATCCTCCGAAAGTCGAGGAGGCTCACCAACAACTCTGAAGCTCAACTGGATCAATGATGCGCTGAATGCTGATCCTGGTTACCTGCGTCTGCATCATAATACGGTGCAGGCCAACTGGTATCAGTACATTGAATGTACAGTATGCGAGTTGGAATGCTAAACACAACATAGGCTTGAAAATAATCTGAAAGGAACTGAAGAACGTACCTAGCTCAACTCAACTCAAGATAACTGAACTCATTTCAATATAAAGCAGTTAAGAACAAGTGCAATATAAGGAAAGGTTGTTTAAAACATGATGTCAACTCTGTGTGTATGCAAAGATACAAATAACTCTGAGATGTATGTAAAAATATAAATAAACTGATGTATATAAAAATACAAAGTACTGTTGTGGGAGTTTTTCTAACCGACAACCATCAGATAAGAGCTATTGTGATGATACAACGATCTCCCTCACGCTGCTAGCGCATCTTATACCCTGCCAGGGGTATAGGACCTAAATTACTAAGTGGATCCACTAGTCTTTGCGAAAAGGATTCATCTAAAAAGTATGACCCTTTTCTACCCATGATGGCTACATGGTTTATGGAGACATGAGTTATCTAAACTCAAGATCGTCCCCATATCGGTGCTCAATACTACTCCCAAAGTATGATACTAGATCTTTATGTTTAAAACATACTTCTTCTGTGATTTGAGATTTGTGCTAAAAAACATAGCTCAAAGGCTATCTTGGAAATCGAAGTTTCCTCTCTTGCTTCATTTAGAAAGCGATTACTCTTCTCTGAAAACTAACCCGAAGGCTCTTTGGAAATCTTAGTTTTCGTTCTTAATTAAATGTAAAAACATTTTAAATCTCTTTGGGAATACTTAGTCCCCATATACTTTTTGAAGAAATGAACTTCAATCTATACTCTTTACTCTTTACTCAACTTGAACTTTAAGTCTTAAAACAAGGTTAAAATCATTTGCAAAAGACTTCTTGAAAAGACTCTAAAACTTCCTAGCCTTGGCTCTTGATTTTCCTTGAATTTGAATTTATGGATTCAAGGTTATGATTCATGTTTCTAGATGATATCGAGATGTTTAGAAGTATTTAGAGTAGTTAGAATCAATAGGAAGTGTTAATACACTTTAGAAGGACTTAAACAGACTGAAAGACGTAAACTAGGTGAAAAACGCTGATCCAGGCGCGTTCGGGACCTATTCCTTAGGCAAAATTTGACGAACTTTTGATCTCATTTTCTGATCCTAAATCATTTTAATCCTATTATTTTTCTCAAATTCACTTTAGATTCATGTACTCAAATCATATACACAAATCTAACCCAAACAACTCAAGGAAACAACACTTAATCAACAAGAAACTCCTTAATCCCAACTCATATTCAAGAACGAAATCAATTCAAGAAGAACTATCGAGAACATCAATTTCTCAATCTTTTTAGGATGAAAATATGCTGAATTACACATGTTTGATGCGTGGGTGAACTAACCAATGCTATGTGATCTCACATACCTTGTAGGGATCACCCCCGACGAAAACCACGATCTAAGCTTGAAGAACTTGACGATTTCCTTGCTTTCCCCTTCTCTTTTCTCCTCTTCTTTTCTCTTCTCTAAAACCCCAACTCTTTTCCAAAAGCGTAAACTGAACAAGTTCAGTTTAGACCCCTTAATTAATTCACTAAAATAAATTTAATTAATTGGATAAGGAAAAGACCAAAATACCCTTCCAAAATCCGGATTGGACATTTCCTTATTCCAACAACCCAACTTCCAAACAGCATAACTCACTCATACGAACTCGGAATCGCACAAACTCGGCAGCGTTGGAAAGATCATTCCAAGAACTTTCCTACCATATCTTGAAGTGCTCCTAACTCATCCTGAGTTAGAAGTTATGGTTGTTTGAAGTTGACCAAAAACTCACTTTTCCTAACCTAAACAAATTTCCAGATTTTCAATTCTTTCCAAAAATGACTATTTCTAATTCTTAGCTTCTTCCTAGCTATTTCAAATTGCGAGATGTTACAATAAGGACACACTGTGCAATATTTAGTAATACACATAAACAACATGTATCACCCTTCCTAAACAAGGATTTCCATTTATCTATTTCCTTTATTTTAAAATTTTCCCTTTTATTTGATATTTAGAAAATCTACAGGAATTTAAATGAAATTTTCTTTGTCACAACTCACGAGATATTACAGATTTTAACAATATTGTTGTGTATCATCCATTCCTTTCTTTGATTTTTAATTCTATATTTCTTTATGTGTATTTGGTGTTGTTTGTTTACGGGTACACCTTATCTAAACTAACCATTGATTTTAAGAATTCTCCACATCATAAAATTCTTGAGACAAAGAGTAGAACTTTTGTTATAGGCCTGTGAAATATGACCAAAATTCATTGCTAAGCTTGATGAGGTGATTATTGTTGGGTATTAAAAAGTGTAAATGAGAAATAATTTTTTTTTTGAAAAATATAATTTGAATAGCATCTTTTCATATTGAAGGGTGGTTATGAGTTTTTTAAAAGGTTATAACTTTTCGAAGTGTTGTGATTTTTCTGATAAGACACAAGAAATCATTTGTTTTACTATCCTTTGTTGGGTATAAATAAAAATGTTTTCTCTCATTTTTTAATAAACAATTTTTTCTGATCTTCTACTCTTCTTTTTCTTGCACTTAAAAAAACTCGTGTGATTTAATGTTGTCAAGTGAGTTTACTTTCACTAAAGTTTTTACTACAACTATATTAATGAGTACATCGTTCAATTCTTATTGGATATATTTCATTATCTCGGATATACATTGAGGAGAATAATTTCTTAAGAACATATCTTAAATTCAATAGGCTTGACTTTTAGCATATTCAAAAAAAAATTGTTAGTGTTTTGCTGTTTTTTATTTTTTTAAATAAAATCGAAAAAATTACCTAGTTTTAGGGAAAATGGGAAACATAGCACCTCCAATTGCATTATTGACATTTCATATTCACAATCAACTTCACATTCTGCTTGCTACATCTCAAAACTAATGTCACACAATCTGCTTGAAGCATGTGGAAGAAGTGCACAAATGTTTTAGCAAATTTCACTTATTAAATAATTGGGTAGTTAGAGAACATTTATTAACCTAAAAAATAGCTATATGCAATTGTGTATAAATAAGTGGAAGTAATTACTTGAAAAAAAATTATATTGCCATTGTATATGATTTAAATATGTCTTCTTAAATAATAACATGATAGAAATGGAAGAAGGTTACACTATATTAATGTCGATTTTAATAATGAAACATATATTATTAAATAAGACAAGAAGAGAGATTCTGGCTAGATTAATTAATTTAACCAACCGATGAGGAAAAATAATTAAAAGAATACATGATGATCATAACCACAAGTATAGTTATGAGGATAATTTGAAGCATCAACAGGTTTGTTGTCATAGTTATAAAAAATTTCAACATCATTCTCAACCATAATCTTGCTTGCATGAGTCATCACATTATTTTTTTGTCTTCCAAATAATTTTTTAATTGCTCAAGCTCATGATAGACAAGTTCACCTATAGGGGCTTCCCACCAATATTGGCTTTCACAAGTCTTCCTTATTTGATCAAATGTTTAACTCTATTTCTTCTCAACTTCAACTTCATCAAGAATTTGAGTGAGGATCAAGTTGAGCTCACAAACATTGAAATGTTTATGAGTATCAAGATAAAGTGGATTGGAGATTCGATGAGGATTTCACAAAAGAAACCTATCGATAATGGACTCAACATTAGCGTGGCCAAAGGAGTAAGCTTTTCTTGCAGGGGAGAACACTATTATGACAATCTCAACTCCACATAGTGTGCATAGTTCACTAGCTTTCCTGAAAAGTCCTGAACGACGTTTAGAGAATGTTACTTCGAGGTGACTCTTGACTTCTATTTTGGTAACTTTTATCTTCTGACGACCCATGTTTGGATTCTTTTCTAGGTATTGTCTTTTACCTTATAATTGAGGATGAACATAGTTTTAGAGATGGATAATGTAAGGATCCAGAAGGTCATTTTTACATTATTTTTTTATAAAATTACCATTTTAACCTTCTCAAAAGTTCTCTCGAGTCATGTTTGACAAGTTTATAAAGTTGGTTTCAGAATTCGATTAAAAATTGTAGTTTTTTGAAGGTTCAAAGTTGTTAAAAGTGGTGTGAACCAAAGTTTTGTGTCCTAGATTGGAATTCTATAGAATCGATTTTGCTTTGGAGCACTTGAATCTGATCCACTAGGCGTATCTTGTCTACCATCCTTTCCCTTGTCAATCCTATATGGAGAATCTCTCACGCAGTGACCACTTTTACCACAACCAAAGTAATTATCCATACCCATCAACCATTTTCTCAAGTGGCTCTTACCACACTTTTGGCGTGAGGGAATTGAAGATATGTTTCCACTCCCACTTCCTCCTTGAGGATTAGGGTTAGACACCCTCTCTTTGTTAAATTTAGGAGCTACATCTTTGGAGAAAACCTTGACCGGAAAACCTTTGTCGGAACCTAGAACGATCATGTCCATCAGACCTTGAATGTGAAAAGTCACTATCACTGGTATTTGCCCTCTTAGCCTTCCGAGACCTTTCCTTAAGCTTCTTCTCTTTGATTTGTTCAGCATGAATCAGTAGACGTGAGATATCCATTTTTTAATGAGCATGATGGTGCGACATTCCTTAACCGCCAACCATTACAGACGCACCCGAGACAAACTTACTCATCCTTACCCTCGAGTCAGTAACAATAAAAAGAGCATATTTACAGAATTGTGTAAACTTCAGAGCACAGTCCTTCACACTCATATTTCCTGGACGAAGGTTGATGAATTCAAGTACCTTTTCGTCCCTCATCTCAAGGGGAAAGAACCTATCAAGGAAAGCACCCTTAAAAAATTTCCAATCAAGAGGACCCGCATCAACCACCCTCTATTCCTTCCATTTGTTGAACCAAACTTGAGCAACACCCTTAAGTTAGTAAGCGGCCAATTCTGCCTTTTCCACTGGCATCAGAACCATGGTCATATTTCATCAATGAACACTAGACTATCTTCCTCGACCTTGGAACCATGAAATATTGGGGATTCATTCTAGTGAAGTCCCTCACTCTAGTTGCCACCATACCCATATTTGGGTTCACGGGGACCACAACCTCCCCATTGGCTTGATCCGCCATGGCTTGAGTCATCACTTGAAAAGCAGCTCGCAAATTTGCAGTAGTCACTTGTTCGGCCAAAAGGCCAAAACTTGAGGAGCTTCTCATTCCGCATTCCTCCTAACATATGCTCTTTGAGGAGCCATTTTCTGAAAATGATCGGATAAGGATTAAGAGAGAGAGATATAGAGTTACAATGTATCGCACGACTTTAGAATGATGAACTAAATATCTTACAGCTTCCTATTCATAAATTTGGCGTGCTTCACACTCATGAACAATACTTTACACGACGTGGCTTATGAGACATCCTAGGGCCTTTCTAAACCTTGTGCTCTGAATAATAAGTTTGTCACGACTCAAATTACACCCAAAGGATAACATGGAATATAAGACCCGACCCCGAGAGGCCCTACACAAGCCACTTAGCATACATCATACAAGATAATAGAAGTAAAGACTTTAAAATATAGCATTTTATACATCAAAAGAGTTTGACAAAGTGGAAGTTTAACATAATTCTAAAACCATATAATACATCATAAGTAAAGTGATTGGGACGTAACCCATACATCACATACAAAATGTAAAACAAAGTGACATAAATTAAAGCTATAAAGTGTAGTGGTCCTTGGAACATGAGGACTCACTAATAACTAGAAGCATCCAATAGATATCTAGCCACATGTGTGCGAAGTGGGAATGTCGGACCCTATATTCATGAGATAATGTTGGCACAAATATGCATTAGTACATGGAATGTACTAAGTATGGAGCAATATGCATAAACATGAACATGATACAATAGATGGTTCAAAGAATGTAGACATGGCCAATATTTGGACATTTTAAACAAAAGGAAGTAAAACATGAATATCATAGGATATAGTCAAAGGATTTGAAATAAAGGACATAAGAAAAGTTTTGAAGAAAACATTTTCATTTTGTGGGATCTTAGCTTTAATCGACATTAAGATAATGAGAGCTATATAATGAAATCCGGTATATCTCTCAAACCGAATGAAGGGGAATCTACTTGCCAAGGTAGAATCCGTACATATTATTATTTGCTAAAGTGGATACACTAGCTAGGTCATTTAAGACAATCATATGGGGGCACACACTTGGGACTAGAGGTTGTTACTAGAGACTCTCTTATTTGAGCCTCCACCTCAAAGTGCTCTCGGTGCTAAGTCTAAGTCCCAACATAATAGATAAAAGTCAAATATTGTTATAACATAGGAAAGGAAATGATTAATACCAATCCAAATCTTTCTAAATCAAAACATAGAATATCTCCTTAAACATAATTCAACATAAATAAGAAATCTTTCACCAATGTGAATCCATATTTGAGAAATACCTTTCACAAGCATGATGATAATATCATGTGATAAAACCTTTCATAATAACATTGATAATTTCCTTTCAAAGCATGCTTAAATAATTTATAATAACTTTATAAAGACATGCATATCTTCATAATTTCATGATTCATAGGTTCATGAGTGCATCATAGGTTCATAATTGAAAAATTATAATATAGGCATGAGTCAATTTAATTTAAACTAAATATCATGTATTAACATTGAATCATGCATTGAAAGACTTAATTAACAATAATCAATCACCATAATGAAACCCATGAAATTGAATTGAAACCCTAACTTGAATCAATTGAAATTTAAGGGAGAAATTTGAAACCTTGGGGGCCCATGAAGGAAAGGACTTCATGGGTGAATACCCACATACCTTGATCCTTTAAGCCTAGAAAATCAGGGAGGATTGAATACATGAATGGAACCCTAGCTCTTCTTATTCGTCCTTAGCCTTGAGAGAATTTAGGGAGGATGGGTTTGGTTAGGTTTAGGGAATTTAGGAGAATAAATTGAAAGTAGGTAATTTGAGGCTTAAAAGCTTTATATAGGACTTAGGGTAGAAGGTAAAATGAAATAGTTTTGATTAAGAACTATTAGGGAAAAGACGTAAAAACCAGTGAAAGTAACTGTTGGACTCGACCTACGGTTCAGATCCATACAGGTCAACTGTAGACCAAGTACTGGGACCATAATTTCACCTATCTTTTGACAGAACATTTCTATGGCTCGTAGGTCTCCCTACGGTTCGTAGATACTATAGCCACAAACTTTAACCTTCAAAATTTCACTAAGTCTGGGACTCACCTGTGAGACCTACCTACAACTCGAACATAGGATGACGGACCATCCTGGTGAACCTTACAAACGGTACTGGGACTTGGTTTTAGAAAATTATTTTCCACGTTCCTAGGGTTTCTATCTATGGCCCGTAGATTCTTTTATGGTCCGTAAATAGGAACCGTAGACGTAACTCCTTCTTTCCAAATTCGAAGTGTTACATTACATTAGTGAGAGAATCAAGAGGTGTACCGAGATCGTATGTAGTAAAATGAGGTTTTAATTAAGTTTATGATTTTCTATGTGTGACTAGATAGTATATTTGAGTTATCAATGTGGAATAGGCTGATCTAAGCATTAATTATTACCATTAAGGTTTTGATTGAAGGGGTTATATATATATATATATATATATATATCTCTCTCTCTATATATATATATATATTACCTTAAAAGCATGAAGTCCTATCTTGAATATTAAATTACTATAATATTTTCTATGAGTTGTGACTTTTTTCAAAGGGTTGTGATTTTTCGTTCAGTTGTGACTTTTCCAAAGAGTTGTAACTTTTTCAATAAGATGTGACTTTTCCAAAGAGTTGTGACTTTTCGAAAGGGTTGTTACTTCTCAAAAAGTTCATGACTTTTCAGATAAGACACAAAAAACATTTGTTCATACTACCCTTTGTTGACTATAAATAGAGGGCCTTCCTCGCATCTTTCAACAACAATTTTTATAATCTTCTACTCTTCTTCTTCTTTCATTTTAATTTTTTTTTTGTGATTTATTGTCGTTGGGTGAATTTGAAGTTTAGCGGAATATGAGGTACCACTATTCTAATGAAGTAAGTCATTTTAGCGTAAGAGGGTATATTCCATAACCTCGAGTACTTGAGAAAAATAATTTTGATTATATCATAATTACTTTTTTGCTTAATATATACATTAGTATGTAATGTTCCAATATATGAAGTAAACATGATGTAGTCTAAATTCATTTGTTTTTGTTAATAATTTTACTTGTGATGTAGATATATTCTTCTAAATATCTTTTCCAAAATTTAGAGAATTTTCACGATTTGTTTTTGATGCTCAACACAAAAGAATGACTTTATTTATCTATGCTACTTATGTGATTTTGAATCTCATGAAGTTTGCTTCTCAATTGTTATTACTATATAAACATTGCCCTTTTGTTTTACCTATTTACTATTTCTTAATATTTCAGTATTTTAGATGAAAAAAAGTTCATATGACTTGTAATAACGACAGTTGAAGTTTATATTAGTTCAATTTTTATAATTTATTTAATAGTTAATTTTATTAGATAAATATTTTCATTAATGTTAGTATATATTTATATTTGGGTAGGTATTTGTATTTAAATTAAAGTATTACATATGTCACAAATGTATTATCAAGTTAACAAGATTTTCTAATTTCAAAATATATTATTTTAAAATGTTCCAACTTTTTTTAAAAAAAAAACTCACAACAACAGTGAAATATATGTTAATATATAAAATGTAGTTGTTCTCTTCACATGTTCATATGACATCTAAACAGTTAAACATGGAATACACATGCAAAGCACAACTGGTTAGATGACAAGAAAAATACAAAACAAATATTGTCTAAAAGGTAATATTAGAGAGATAAGACTAATTACTTTATTGAACCTCATCAAATTGAAATAAATATATACATTATTGCATTTAACTAATAAAATTTTTCATTGACTATCTTCATAGGTTTGCATAAATAAGAGATATATATGACGATCCAAGTTGAACATTCACAAAAGAATCTGCAATATTATTTTTTGCTAAGGTTATTATTCAAATCTTCGCTTAAATAAGCAATACTATTTACTATAACATATATATTTGGAATCGGTAATCACGAGCAATGCACGTGCTAAAAAACTAGTGTGTATATATATATATACACACACACACTCCTCTTAAATATAGTTCAAGTATTATTCCAGTTAGGTAGTTATGAGCTTATAAGGACAATGTTAATGGACCAATAAGGAGAAGTCGGGCTATTGAGAGTTAGATTACGCGGCCTTGTAAGCCAATTCGGGTAAGTATTATAGATAGACTTCTAAAGAAGCAGGAACAGGTTAAGTGAATCATCTCAGGAAGAAGCCCTAGAAGGAATCTTAATACCTCCACATGGAGAGTCTAGTAGCCATGATATTAGCATTTCTTGAATATTAAAGTAAAACAAATGTAGACTACTTTAGAGATGATGGAATAGCTCCATAGCTTCAAAGTGTAAGCTTCATATCTAAGGGGGAGATGTTAAGATGAGAAACCAAGTCAAGTGTAGAAAATCACATAGTGATGTGTTTAGAAAGAGGTTTAGTGTTATATCAATTCATACTCTAGCGTATTCCTCAAAGTTCACTCGTTACAACATCCTGTTGATACTTCTAATATCATAATTGTGTTCATGACCTACGCTCATACACTTCAAACAGATTCACATCTATACTCAGTTCCCAGAATGTGATGCAAAGGCTTTTGACCATTCATTTCACTCTTACTCCATAAAGTTATAGATGTCAACCTCATGGTATGAATCTATTCATATTAAATAACAATTTGTTTTCATATTGAAAGGTGTTTATGACTTTTTTTTAAAGTTATGATTTTTACGAAAGGTTGTGATTTTTTGTGAAGGACACGAATCATCTATTCTACTATCCTTTGTTGGGTATAAATAGAGAAGTTTTCTTTCATTTATAATAAACAATTTGTTTCTTATCTTCTACTCTTTTTTTACTTGTACTTAAAAAAACTCGCATGATATAGTGTTGTCGAGTGAGTTCGCCTTACCACTATATTGATGAGTAGATCTCTATATTCAGTTTTCACGACCCGAGCCTACACCCTGGACATGACCGACACTCGAGAACCATTGTTGGTACCCAAGAGAACCCTCATCTCAGTTAACTACAAGTAGAAGACTAACTCAAGAATACACAAGCATCAAACTGAAAGAAACATTTAAAAACAACTTACTAAATCTCAAAATTTTGTTGAATATACTGAGTATGACTCATCAGTTTAAATAAAACATCTGAAAACTGAAAGACTCTCACAAACTGTGTATCTATGAAGCCTCTACTATATATAGACGAGTGTCGGGAAAAGACCCACGACAACTCAAAATGTTACTCATACTAACAACTCATAAAACTGGAGTCCTCTGAAAGCAAGGAGGTCTTACTAAAAAGCTCACGAGCAGACGAAGTGATCTCAACGAACTCTTATTGAGGATCCTAAGAAGTTGTATTTGCATCATTAAAAGATGCAAGTCGAATGACATCAGTACATTGATTGTACGAGTATGTAATATAGCTTAATAACAAAATACTAAAATAAAGGACTGAAATAGATAACAATGTACTCAAGCTGAATGTAAAGAAATAAAGGATTTAAATCATTTAAAGCTTTACAAAATACTTTTTCATCTCTAAACTCAACATTATAAGTGATATATTAAAATGCACTTTAACTCTATTGGTAGATTCTCTAACCGACAACCATCACTATGAGCTACATCATGATACATCATTTTGCCCACGCTGCCAAAACTGTCTTATACCTTGCCAAAGTATAGAACACCTCAACTAAGTGGATCTACTAAGCTATGCTGAAGAAGAAATAAGGAATAATCTAAAAAGTATGACCCTTTATCCATGTTGGCATACATGGTTTATGAGGACTTTGAGTTGTTTGAACTCGTCCTCATATAGGTGTTCAATACTACTCCCTATAATATATACTCATGCTCATATGTTTAAAAATATAACTCTTCCTCATGTTTGAGATAATTGCTCAAACTATCCTCTTAAAAGAGGTAACTGCTCTTGAAATATCTTTAAACTCATAACTCATTTAGAAATCAAATCTTCTCTTTTATCGATATAAATTTGATACCTTTGGGAATACTTAGTTCCCTTATAGTCTTACTCAATTCATACTTGAAAACTCTTTCTCAAAAATATATCAAAATCATATTGTGACATGATCATTGATGACTCGGGAAGTCATACTGCACAAACATTGATGGCATAACTACATACCATATTGCTTAAACATAGTTGGCATACTCGACTGTCATACTAATCATGATTTAAAAACTTTTTCTCAAAACTCATCTTTACTTCCTAAAAACTCAGTTTAAAACTTAAGCGTTGGTTTTAAAAAGCTTTTCAAGATTTATAACTCAATTCATATGGTTCATGTGAAATTATGAACATGAACAACTCAACTCAAGGATCTTAATAGCAATATGGAAACCAAGTACTCAGAACTTAGAACTCAACAATACTACTCATCTAAAAAATATGCATTGATAGGGTTCATGTTGAAATATAGAAATGAATGAATCAACACAAGAATATTAATGCATAGCATATAGCAATTCAATAATAAAGAATAGAATTTCAAAAAGAAATAAGAATTCAAGAACTCAAAATCAACTCATCTCAAGAATACACAAATCTCGGGAAAAAATCCAAGATTACTCTTTTACTGATTTGAAAGTAGATATAGGGAGTGAGGACGAACTAGTCCAACACTATGATAGGCTTACATATCTGAAGAACAAGGTTCTTGAAGAAGAACTTGATTATAAGCCTTTAAACCCTATCTTGAATAAGAACAATCAAGAAAACCTTTCTTGATATTCTTGAATTAGTTTCTTGAAATCTCTATGGCCAAGAATTATAATTTTCATTAGGGATTCATAATTGTATGGAGGAATTTGAGTTGGAAAGAATGGAATTCTTGGAGAAGAACTTCCATCAAGAAAATTTTTAAAAAGAATTGGTAGAATCTTGAATAGAAGCCTTTCACTATGATTTTTTGTTAGGGTTTGAGAGAGAAGAGAATGATGGATTAAGAGATGAAAATCTGATTATTTTGGGTCATTAATTAGTCAAGAAATTCGTTTAGGGTTTTCTTAGAGGTAAAAAGACAAAAAGGACCCTTTTTAATGTTTCCCGTCGGCTAATTCATCACAACATTATATCCGGTTACTAAAATGGTCAAAACATTTTACTCAAACCTCGGATTGTTGCGAAAGTGGTGGCGTTGGAAATAAGATTCAACTACCTTTAATTTGATAGGTTATGGTCCACGTAACTCTTTATATTCTAAGGGATATGGTCATTTGAAGTTGACCGAAGTAGAATCTTACATCAAAACTTAATCGATAAGGAAACTTTCAAATCTACTTTGTGCTAGGAGTTTCTAGTGACCTTAATTGATATCTAAAATCATTCCCACACTACAGAATTTACCTTTACATATATGGAAAAATTTAAGAATCACCTGATATGACCCTACAAGTAAATGAAGAATGATTCAAGTTTTAACTTAGAAATTTCGGGGTGTTACAATATCTCCCCCTCGGGATAATTCGACCTCGAATGATGGCTGGCCTGAGAATGGAAAGGGGTTACTCTTACTATATTAAAGTCTAACTCAGAATCACAAAGTACATAACATAGAGTGATTATTCTGATCTAAATAACAAGATTCGGGTTTTATACATTAATAGGGAATCTCATCCCAAGAATACTTATCCTTATAGTTGCCTTCAACCAACTTTGAGCCCATATCAAGAAAAACCTAATGCATCGTGCATTTTTCTACATGTTAACAACACCACATTAAATTCTAATACTATAACAACTCCGTGGACTCCTCCTAACTAATCCTTCTAAGAATTTCTCATCATCTCTACGAACTGAAATTTCACACATTACTACCCGGAACTGACTAATTGCTCTCATTTAACTATTACTCATGGTAAAAACTCATCCCCTTTTTCCTCAACATTTATAACCTCAGATGGAAGAAGAAGACCACCACTACCACAATAAGAAACATAAACCCTCTTTTTCTATAATTACTCAATTACTATCGACAACATCACTATCAAAACTGAAACGGATCACTGAAAGAGCTTTAGGGCGAAAGATCTTAAGCATGATTCATTCGAGATGTTTGATATAAGAATATGCATGATATAACATTATGTTGCTAGCCATTGAGAGTTAATCATGAATTTGCGAGACTGAGCATACCATGGGATATGAATGCTTATATTAAAATGTTCATACATCATGAAACTGATATACATAACTTTATGAATTAAGCTTGAGATTAATTAATAGGAAAAATTCTTTACTCCTAATTCTGAAAACTGAGCATATATTTGAATCTCTCTGAAGTGAACACTTGTAGCGACCCTTTCGGAAGGATACTACCACTTAAAGAAGGAATCTACTTTAATACTTGCGACATTTAAAGGAGATTAATGTAGGGAGTATTAATTTAAATATAGTAGGGGGATTAGGTTCATAAAAATAATAGTTAAGGATGTACATCCTGCCCATTTAAACATTTATTTGCGTCAAATCGAAACTGCATAGAATTTTTACTTACAGTGGAAAATTCCTTCCAAGATAATCTAAGCAAATAACTGACGAGATTTTCATGCATATATTATCCTCATAGTGCAAAAATGATATAAAAAGAATATTACCAACTTACGAGTACCCAAATTAGCCGATTGATGCTTCACACAACCATTCAAACCAAATAGTAAATTTAATATATTACAAGACTTGGGCTTACACACCCCAAAATAACAAAACATATAGCCATACTTATATTAAAACCCATGGTGACATGAACAAATTAGCCCTCAAAATTTCATGTAAACATTCAACACATAGATCATGTACAAGTCCCAAAGTTTATACAAAATATAGATGCCTATATGCAAATGTGATCTTCCTTAAGGCTCTCAAAATCTCCATCTCCAATGGCTAGCTTCATGCCTCCTCTCGATCATTCCCTACGATAGAAAAAAGTATCGCTAAGCATATAGCTTAGTGGCGTAAAAATTATAGGTTCAGAGCCCTCAGATTCACCAAGCTACCTTTCTCAAGTCATGGGCAGCACAATTGAACATAATAAATAAATCAAGTAAACAATATATAAAGAGTGTCAAGTTCGATAATTAAAGAGCCATATGTCAAGAACGCTCATAGCACCATTTTCCAAGAGATTCAATAACAAGGCTCGCCCAATATATACATCATGTCGTCACACCAAGCACAAGCAGGTATCAAGAAGGATCAACGCCCTGCATCAAGAAGGGTCGAAGCAAAATATTCAAGAGAACCAAGAACCATATTAATAATGGCTTTCTAGTTCGTACTTAAAATGGACAACTTCCATACTTAAGACGAACTAAAAATCTAGAGTCAAGATGGCAAATGATCCGAATCAAGAGTCATGTCAATAGTGACAAAGGTACATCCACAAGAAGGACAAGGTCCCAACAAGAGTGCCAAGTGATCAAACAATCTGTACAAGTGGGCGAGTTACACAAGCGTCTTTAATGTCTTAAAGGATACCAGCACGACAATGCAAAGTGACAAGAGGTAACCAAGGTACCAAGATAAACTTTCAGATATACCAAAGGTAAAAAGAGTACAAGTAAAAGTTAATACACAAACCTCAGTGCTTAGCTTAGAAACAGTCCAACAGAACTTCAAGAGTTCACACCGTAGACCAACCAACGTATCAAGGTCCTCAACTTGTTCACGAGTATATACAACCTTACAAATAAAATTAAATAACTTTTTTAATTCCTAGTAGCTCAATAATGTTGATGTAAAATAGGATTATCATCACAAGTAAGCTTAGCTTGTACAAATACGACTATGCTCCCAAAACAGTAATTCTTGCCAGCCTAGTACCTCATGTCGCAACTTAGATTTGAAAAGGAAAACGGAAAAACGGGACTGTATATCCTTCATGAAAGATGTAGGTACGTCTCTTAAAGTTGCAAACAATCAAGAATCACCGCACAATATATATTTTACAAAAATATATAATCCAAACACTAACAATTGTTCATACAGGATTTCAAAATCCGAAATCTGGACAGAACTTGTTCTATGTTGCATACCATATTTCGAATCCATAACATCTAAATTAGAGTTTTACATAAACATAAGAGTTGTAGGTATAAGAACTAGCTTTCCAAATCATATTTACTAACTGAAAAATGAGTTCTAGAGAACGAGATATTCCAAAAGTACTAAATACTACTTAGCTCAAAAATAGATTTCGACTACTCACCAAAGAGAAAGGTGTGTCTCGAATTCCAGCCAGAGTGACCAAGATTTTCTTGAACTTTTGTGAGTAATATGGTTACAGGAAGTTCTACAGGTTTCTTAGAGTTAAAGAACACGAATTCTTATAGAGGAGGTGTGAAAACATATGTTATAAAAGTTATATTTATCACTTTCTAGATATACCCAAAAGTCAAAAGTTGGTTTCCCAAAAGTAAAAGGTTTGCTGCCCAAAAGTATACATATATACCAATATGTATATACTTAATCTCCCTTTCAAGTTATAGATAATTCCAACTAGAATATTACATAAATACCCCAAAACAATCCCTTAAATGACTGTCTCAATTTATGTTATGCAAATTTGCAAATATCACAAAATTTCGAGTTCCTAAAGAGAGAATAAAATATACTGAAGTAACTAAGGAATGGTGTATTGAAATGCGAATATCGGTTTTAATATTTAGGGGTGTTACAGTATGAGCATAGGTCATGAGCACAATTCTGATATAAGAATATCAACAAATGTTGTAATAAGTTCACTTGAGGAATACACAAGATTATGAACGGATTGTAATATCCCTAAAACTATTTCTGAAAACATCACTATCTCATCCTCAACACTTGAGTTGGTTTCTCATCTTATCATCTCCCCATTAGGTTTGAAACTGACACTTTAAAGCTATGGATCTACTCCATCATCTCTAAACTGGTCTACATTCGCTTTATTCTAATACTCGGAAAGGCTTATCTTATGGCTACTGAACTCTCCATATGCAGGTACTAAGACTCGTTCTAAGATCTCTTTCTAAGATGATTCTCTTAATCACTTATCATTGGCTGATAAGGCCAATTAATCTTACTGTTAATAATCTGCCTTCTCCTTCTTAGCCTACTAATAACATCCTTCTAGGTTCATATCAACCTAACTAGAGGAAACTTTGAACTATATTTAAGAGGCTCATCATTGACTATATAAAATCCTCTACACCAAACTAGATCTTAAGGCTAATATTTAATTCTTACATCAGTCTAATCCACATTGATAACTCAAATATGCTATCTAGGCATACATGAAAAATCATTTAACTTAATTGGAATTTTGTACAATCTCTGGTACACCTCTTAATGCTCTTGTTACTCTAATTACTTAACCACTCTTATCTAAAAGTTATAATATCACACTTGTACCACTCATATTCATTGTACATAACCTCTCGATTCCTCACCTACTCTATGTCAATTCTACTAGATGAGATCTCAAAGTAACATCATCAGCCTCATGTTGCCATTATTTTGATCACAAAACTCGTCTCAAATTCAATGTTAGTGTCTATTTCTAAACAAGGATATAAATATGATTGCTCTCTTACTATACTAACTTACAACAGCTAGATAAAATTAAGAAACACTCACTAAGACCTCTTAATAAGTAGTCAATCTTTATCTCTCTATCTACATACTTACGAATTATCGTCACAATCAATTTCACTACTTAAGTACTATTTTCTCATTCACTATATATCATTGCCTAATTAGTTCTATAACCCTCTCAAAATCACGGGATCTCCCAAAAATTAGAAGTCTTGCTTAGATCTATCACCTCATGAATACTCATGTGCTTCCATTCAACACCTACACTTGGTCGTTACCTACACAATGACACATCATCATAAAATCCTTTCTAGTTAAAGTATATTCTAGTTCATCATAACTCATAACTATTCATCTATCCTCTATCATGAACTCCATACAAAATTATTATTCCTTAGTCTACTCAAAAAGAAAAACTCATCATTAATAATTTATTGGGTGTCTGACTGCAATAACATAATTTGTATCATCACTATCTCCCTTTCTTAGATTACTAAACCTCTGCATGCATTCTTCTAATTCAGGGCACTTTTACTACTAGTGCTTCTAACATCACAACCCATTCTATCTCTTCGGATAAAAAAGGTACCACCCAAACATTTTAAAACACATTTCCCTCATAAAGGTCTCACCTAAAACAAGGTTTTGAGAAGAGAGTCTGGGAGTACATCTTGCTTTTAGCTCGAACGCATGATTCATATGAATATGAGTGCATTCTTTTGAATCTCAACATTTAATCTCACTCACGGGCTTCTCTCATGCCCCTCTGCAGTTTCATAAAGTTCTGAAGTTCTTTTGCTGAGAATAACTCATCGATAGGGATTTTAGCTTTGCTTTCCAACTACCTTGAGTATGAGGGGTAGTCGAATGGATCTGAGAAACGCATGAGTTTGAATAAGTTCCTAATTGCTTATTTTCAGTGCACGATTTAGAGTATGAAAGAGGGGAAACTTTTTCTAAATGTCTATAGTCCCTCATTTATAGAAGTGGGGGCCTCACAACCATAACTAAGACCCTACTGAAACGGATTCATAGACACCCTAGGACACTTGAACTCTATGATCTGATACCAAGTTTGTCACGACCCGATCCTACACCCTGGAGGTGGCCGACACTCGAGAACCATTTTTGGTAGCCAAGTGAACCCTCATCCTGGCTGACTACAAGAGGAAGACTAACTCAAGCATACAAAAGCATCAAACTGAAAAAAACATTTAACAACAACATACTAAATTTCAAAACTTTTCTGAATATATTGAGTATGACTCATACGTTTAAATAAAACACCTCAAAACTTGACGACTCTCACAAGCTGTCTATCTATGAAGCCTCTACTATATATAGACGAGTGTCAGGACAAGACCCACGACTACTCAAAACGTTACTACTACTATCAACTTATAAAATTGGAGTCCTCCGAAAGCAAGGAGGTCTTACTCAAAAGTTGGCGAGCACACGAAGTGATGTCAACATACTCTTGTTGATATTTCTAAGAACCTGTATATGTATCATTAAAAGATGTAGGTCGAATGACATCAGTACATTGAATGAACGAGTATGTAATATAGTTGAATAACAAATAACTAGTAGAAAGGACTGGAATATAGATAACAATGTACTAAGTTGAATGTAAAGAAATAAAGTAGTTAAATCATTTAGGCTTTACAATATACGTTCTCATCTCTGAACTCAGCATAATAAGTAATATATAAAAATAAACTTTAAGTCTATTGGGAGATTCTCTAATCGACAACCATCACTATGAGCTACGTGATGATACAACATCTCGCCCACGCTGCCAGAATTGTCCTATACCTTGTCGGGGTATATAATACCTCAACTACGTGAATCCACTAAGCAATACTTAAAAATAAATAAGAATTATCTAAACAGTATGACCATTTACCCATGTTGGTATACATAGTTTATGAGGACTTTGAGTTGTCTGAACTCGTCCCCATATCGGTGCTCAATACTACTCCTAATAATATATATGCATGCTCATATGTTTAAAAACATAAATCTTCCTCTCGTTTGAGATAATTGCTCAAACTATCCTCTTAAAAGAGGTAACTACTCTTGAAATATCTTTAAACTCATAACTCATTAAGAAATCAAAGTTTCTCTTTTGTCAATATAAAAACTGATACCTTTGGGAATACTTAGTTCCCTTATACTCTTATTCAATTCATACTTGAAAACTCTTTCTCAAAAATATATCAAAATCATATTATGATATGATCATTGATGCCTCGGGAAGTCATATTGCATAAACATTGATGGCATACTCGACTGTCATACTAATAAAGTTTAAAAAACTCTTTCTCGAAACTCAGTTTAAAACTCAAGTGTTGGTTTTAAAAAGCTTCCCAAGATTTATAACTCAATTCATAGGGTTCATGCGGAAATATTGACATGAACGACTCAACTGAGGGATCTTAATAGCATTATGGAAACTCGGTACTCAGAACTCAAAGATACTACTAATCTAAAAAATAGTCATTCATAGGGTTCATGTTGAAATATAGAAATGAATGAATCAACTCAAGAATATTAATGCATAGCATACAACTATTCAATTATTAGGAATAGAATTTCAAAAAGAAACAGGAACTCAAGAACTCAAAATCAACTCATCTCAAGAATACTCAAATATAGGGATAGAATCCTAGATTACTCTTTTACTGATTTGAAAGTAGATGTAGGACGTGAGGACGAACTAGTCCAACACTATGATTGCCTTACATACCTGAAGAACAAGGTTCTTAAATAATCATGAAGAATCTTCAAGAAGAACTTTATTAGAAACCTTTAAACTCTAGCTTAAAGAAGAACAATCAAGAAAACCTTTCTTGAGATTCTTGAATTAGTTTCTTGAAATTTCTATGGAAAAGAGTTATAATTTTCATTAGTTATTTATAATTGTATGGAGGAATATGAGTTGGAAAGAATGAAATTCTTGGAGAAGAACTTACCTTGAAGAAGAACCTTAGAAAAGATTGGAAGAATCTTCAATAAAAGTCTTTTACTATGATTTTTCCTTAGGGTTTGAGAGAAAAGAAAATGATGGATTAAGATATTAAAATCTAATTGTTTGGGTCTTTAATTAGTCAAGAATTTCATTTAGTGTTTTCTTAGAGGTAAAATAACAAAAATGGCCCTTTTTAATGTTTTCCCATCGACTAATTCGTCACAGCTTTGTATCAGTTTACTAAAATGGTCATAACTTTTTACTCAAATCTAGGATTTTTGCAAAATTTGTGGCGTTGGAAAGAAGATTCAACTACCTTTAGTTTGATAGGTTATGGGCCACGTACCTCTTTATATTCCAAGTGATATGGTCATTTGAAGTTTACCCAAGTAGAATCGTACATCAAAACTTAATAAATAAGGAAGCTTTCAACTCTAATTTGTGCTAGGAGTTTCTAGTGACCTTAATTAATATCCAAAATCATGCCCACACTAAAAATTTACCTTTACATATATGGGTAAATTTAAGAATCACCCGCTATGACTCTAACAAGTAAACGAATTATGGTTCGAGTTTATACTTAGAAATTTTCTGGGTGTTACATAAGTGAGGATATATTTCATTATCTCGGATACATTGAGGAGAATAATTTCCTTAAGAATACAATGTTAATTCAGTGGGCTTCACTTTTATCCTATTCTATTTTATTTTATTTCAATTTTGTTACTGTTTTGATGTTTCTAAATACAAATCGAACAAATTTCCATGTTTTAAAAAAAATGGGAAAGATAGTACCTCCAATTAGATTCACAATCAACTTCACCTTCTATTTGCAGTATCTAAATACTTATGTCACTCAATCTTCTTGAATCATGTGAAAGAAGTCCACCAGCATTATTACAAATTTCACGTATATACTAATTGGGTAGTTAGAGAACTTTTATTTGCCTTAAATATAGCTACATGTAATTGCCTATAAATAAGTGGAACTAATTAACTGAAAAATCTCAACATTACGGGTGTATATATTTTAAATTGGTCTTCTTAAATAATAACATGATAGAAACGAAAGAAGGTTACACTATATTAATGTCATTTTAATAATGAAACTCTAAGTTTTAGGTTGTGGGTTGCCCATGTGGACTAAACGACCCAATCCAACCCGATCTTACACAACTCAATTCATTTTCTTCTTAAAAGAGAATTAAATTAAGATAATTAAGATTTAGAAAATAAGAGGGAACAATTATTAAGTAACTGCCTTTTCTCTATTTTTAAAATGGGTCTTCTTCTTAGATTGAAAAGACCGTAACAATAAACAAAAAAAGGACAGAAAAAAATAAAAAATGTGGCTGATCTTTTTCTCAATTTAACATCAACACACAAAGAAAGACATTTAGGGTGTGTTTGGTACGAAGAAAAATGTTTTTTCTAGAAAATGATTTTTCTAGAAAATGTTTTATTTGAAAACAAGTTAATTTCTAATTTATTTTCTCATGCTTTGGTAGTGAATATAAAATATTTTCTGAAAAATAATTTTTAGTGTTTGGTTGGTGAATGAAATACATTTACCAGAAAGTATCTTCTATTCTAGAGAATAGAGAATACATTTTATGAAAATAATTTCTAAAACCGGAAACCAACCACGAAAATTGATCTAGGACCCAACCCTGACACCCGAACTAGGACACCATCTCGATGATCGTTCCGAAAATTCCACCCCGATATCTAACCAAGACCTTACCCAGACTTCCAACCCAAGATACAACATTCAAACTAGGACCCAATCCCGACAATCGATGCGGGACCCAACTTTCGATCAGGACCCGACTCGACTTTTGACCCAAATTTTGACTTTCAAATTGAAATTCGACCCCAACTTGCGAACCGGAACCTAACTTTTAAACTGGAATATGAATATTTTCTTTAAAATAAAATTTAATTTTTGAAAAAAAATAATTTGGGGGGGGGGGATGGTAGTGTCACGATCCGAGCCTACACCCTGAACGTGGCCGGCACTCGAGAACCATTGTTGGTCCCCAAGCGAACCTTCATCCTAACTGACTATAAGCGGAAGACTAACTCAAGCATACATAAGCATTAAATTGAAATAAACATTTAAACAGTTTACTGACTCTCAAAACTAAACTGAATATACTGAGTATGAAACATAAGTTTTAAATATCTGAAATTGAAAGACTCTCCAAACTATCTATCTATGAAGCCTCTACTATTAAGAAAGGATGTCGGGACAAGACCCACGACACCTCAAAAATTACTAATTAGAAAGTAACTGTGAAGTCCTCTGGAATACGATGAGGCTCACCAAAATAAACTGGAGTGTAGAGTGATCTCAACGAAGCACATGTTGATAATCATTAACATCCATATCTGCATCAAAAAAGAATGCAGGTCGAATGACATCAGCACATGGAATGTACGAGTATGTAATATGGCTGAGTAAACAAATAACTAAACTGAATGACTGAAAGGAACTCAATTGAATCAATATATGAACATGAAGTAAAAACCATTTAAGCTTTAAAATAAAATATACAATGAAAGCAACATGTAATATACTTAACTTGTAGGGAGTTTCTCTGATCGACAACCATTACCATGAGCCTGGCAATGATACAATGTCCCGCCGCACGTTGCAGGGGCCCATCCTATATCTTGTCAGGGGTATAGGATGATTTTGTGACTATGGATCAATCTAATTGGCCTTCTCAGAGGTAGTGAGGAGTCGCATGAAGAGTCAATGCTATCCTATCCTACGTTGGCTACGTAGTTCTATGGGAATTTTGAATCATAAAAGACTCTACCCCAAGTTGGTCCTCGATACTACTCCTAAAATAATTAACATTAACTTTGTGCTCAATTCACCCATTACAAAGAATGGACTTCTTACATTACTTGAAATACTTTTCAAAACATGAGACGTGTTTACCTTCTTGAAAACATAGAGTTATGAACATATTTTTCAAGTCCAATAATTCACATAGGTACATATGTTTATGAATATATATATATATGTATATATATATATGCATAAAATAACATTAGAAACTCTTAAATCTTTATGATATAGAACCTTTATACTTTCTTCTGAAAACTCAATTTGAAACACAATGATTGACTTTCAAAGACTCTCAAGACTTATAACTCAATTTGTAAGGTTCATGCGGAATTATGGGCATGAGCGAATCAACTTGAGGACCTCAATAACCATATAGAAACTTATGAATACAACTCTTTCTCAAAACTCATCTTTACATCCTCAAAAAACTCAGTTTAAAACTAATCAAGTGCTGGCTTTAAGAAGCTTCTCAAAATTTAGGTTCATGTGGAATTATGGACATGAATGACTCAAGTCTAGAATCTTAATGCATAACAGATAGCAATTCAATAATTAGGAGTAGAATTTTCAAAAGAAATAGGAACTCGAGAACTCAAAATTAACTCATCTCAAGAATATCCAAATCTAAGGGTAGAATCCTAGATTTCTCTTTTAATGATCTAAAAGTAGATGTAGGGTGTGAGGACGAACTAGTCCAATACTATGATAGCCTTATATTTCTGAAAGAACAAGGTTCTTGAAGAATCTTGAAGAAGAACTTGATTAGAAGCCTTGAATGCCTAGCTTGAAGGTAAACAATCAAGAAAACCTTTTCTTGAGATTCTTGAATTAGTTTCTTGAAACTCTATGGCCAAGAATTATGATTTTGATTTGTGATTCATAATTGTATGGCGGAATTTGAGTTGGAAAGAATGGAATTCTTGGAGAAAGACTTACCTTGAAGAAGAATCTTGAAAAAGATTGAAAGAATCTTGAGTGGAGTCTTCTACTTAGATTTTTCCTTAGGATTTTGCCTAACTGTTTGAGAGAGAAGAGAATGATGGATTAAGAGATGAAAATATGATTGTTTTGGGTCTTTAATTAGTCAAGAAATTCGTTTAGAGTTTTCTTAGAGGTAAAAGACAAAAATGACCCTTTTTAATGTTTTTTCGTTGGCTAATTCGTCACAACATATTATCAGGTTACTAAAATGGTCATAACTTTTTACTCATACCTTGGATTGTTGCGAAATTGGTGGTGTTGGAAAGAAGATTCAAATACCTTTAATTTGATAGTCTATGGGCCACATAAATATTAATATTCTAAGAGATATGGTCATTTGAAGTTGACCCAAGTAGAATCTTACATCAAAACTTAATCAATAAGGAAACTTTCAATTCTACTTTGTGATAGTAGTTTCTAGTGACCTTAATTGATATCCAAAATCATTCCCACACTAAAGAATTTAACTTTACACATATGTGAAATTTAAGAATCACCCGATATGACCCTACAAGTAAATTAAGAATTGTTTGAGTCTTAATTTAGAAATTTTTGAGGTGTTACAATATCTCCCCTTTGGGATCATTCGTCCTCGAATGACGGCTGGCTTGAGAATGGAAAGGGGTTACTCCTACAATATTAAAGTCTAACTCAGAATCACAAAGTATTTAACATATATTGACTATTCTGATCTAAATCATAAGATTCAGGTTCTATAACTCTGTAGGAAATGTCATCCCAAGAACACTACTCCTTACCGCTACATTCAGCTAACCTTGAGCTCATATCACGAAAAACCTAATGCATCATGCATTCATCCACATTCTACCAACACCATATTCAAGCCTAGTACTATAACCATTTCATGAACTCCTACTAACTAACCCTTATAATAATTCTTCATTCTCTGTTCACTTCTACCAACTTAACTTTCATATAGTATTACAAGGAAAATGACTTATTACTCATCGTAAAACCTTATCTCCTTGTTCCTTCACATTTATAACCTTAGGTGGACTAAACACACCATCACTATCAAAATAAGAAATATCAATCCTCATTTCTAACCTTCACACAACTACTATCAACAACACCACCCTTAACTAAAAAGGATCACTAAGAGATCTTTAAGGCAAAAGATCATAAGCACGATTCATTCAAGATATCTGATAAAAGAATATGCATGGCATGACATTATGTTCCTAGCCATTGAAAGTAAATCATGAATTTATGATACTGGAAATACTATGAGACATGAATACTTATATGAATAGGTTCATATCATGAGGTTTATAACAAAAACTTTTTGGATTAAGCTCGAGGTTAATGGGCTAAATCTTTGCCCCTCATTCTAGAAATTGAGCATATATGTGAATCTATTTTAAGTGTCTGAGCAAATGTCATAGAAACAATTCTGATATTAGTAATATCAACAAGATGTTGTAAAACTTTGCTTGAGAAATATGGAAGATTATAAACGGATTTATATATCTCTGAAACTCTTTCTGAAGACATCACTATCTCATCCTCAACACTTGACTTGCTTTCTCGTCTTGTCATCCCCCCTTATGTTTGGAGTTGACACTCTAAAGTCATGGATCTATTCTTATCATCTCTAAACTGGTCTACATTCTATTTACTATAATACTCGAGAAAGGCTTATCTCATGGCTACTGAACTCTTCATAAGCAGGTACTAGCTAAGACTCCTTCTAAGACCTCTTTCTAAGATGTTTATATTAACCTCTTCTCAATGGCTTATAAGGCTGCTTCATCTAGCTCTAAAGGGAAGAAAATTGATGCTTACCCCTGCCTATTACACATTAAAAGCTCAATTATACTATCTGGGCACACATGAAAAATAATTATTAACTTAATTAGAACATTGTCTAACTACATACGATCTCGGGTGTAACACCTCAGAAATCAGACTAGGATGTTGCAGTCGAAAAACAGCAAAATTGGCAAACTACGGGACCGTGAAAGGAACCACGGTCCATCGACCTACTTGTGGTTCACAACCTCCCAGTAGTGGTGGACCATGGATCCCTTCACGGGTCGTGGACCACCATACGGGCTGTGGGAAGGCTCGTGGAGGCCAGACAAAACCAACCCCATCTCAGGCCTCAAACCACACGGACCCCACTACAGGTTGTGGTACCTTTGACGGGTCATTGATGGATCCGTCATACAGGACCAGTAGACCTCTAGCCCTCCTGAAGAACCACAACGGCCTTCACGGTCCGTGGTCCTTCACACGGTCTATGAACTGGACGATAGTCGAGCTTACAAACCTGAAGGATGGATAGGGAAACAATTGTGACCCAGTCGACGGGACGTGGTCCTTGTGATGGTCCGTCAGACACCTCATGGTCGGCCTCTCAAGATTTTAAGTTGGGGTCTTTTTGGTTTTTCTCCCATGCGTTAGATATTTAAAATACGTTGTTTAACCCTAAAAGTCACGCCCTGAGCCTACACCCTGGGCGGGACCGGCACTCGAACACCATTACTGGCCCTAAGCGAACCCTTGGCCTGACTTCTTAACTCAGCGGAAACCTAACTCAATAGAATAACTCAATGCAAAGAAGGTCATAAAGCAACCCAACTGATAAAATCTGGGCAAAACGCAACTCGTCTCCAAATAGAATATTTATATAGACACAGATGAGAGACTCAATACTAACTGACTGACTGACTGTCTATGAAGCCTCTATAACACTGAGATGGACGTTGGGACAGCCCCCCCCCTCCAACATCCTAATAAAGCAAAACTAGGAAAACGAAATAATAGAGTCCTCTGGAATGCAAGAAGGCTCACCACTGACTCTGGAGTGCTCAACTGGATCAACAACGTGCTGGATGATGATCCTGGGTACCTGCGTCTGCATCATAATAAGATGCAGGACAACTGGCATCAATACATGGAATGTACGATTATGCGAGCTGGACAGCTAAACAACAACTTAAGCTTGAAAGGGATACAAAAGAGAACTTACCTTGGCTCTGTTCAACTCATGAATAACTGAACTCAATATAAAGCAATAAGACACATGCAATAAATAAAGCTTGTAAAACTATTAAAACATGACGTCAAAATCATATTTATAATATCATAAAAATACCATGGTCCTTCTCAAAGTCTACTTGTGCAATGCATGAATGAAGTCCCATACCCCCATCCATACTAAGCAGAACCCCTCGAGGAACCATGCAATTTCTACTGTGGGAGTTTCTGTAACCGACAACCACCACTATGAACCTAAGTGGTGACACAGCGTCTTGCCCACGCTGCTAGAACCATCCTATACTTTGCCGTCATATAGAACTACTTAACTTTAACTTAATGGATCCACTAGCTTAACTTACGTGATCATCTAAAAAGTATGACCCATTAAATCGCATGTTTGGCTACATGGTTCTTATGGAGAGTTGAGTTAATATGAACTTGTGTCCCCAATTCGGTGCTCAAGACTACTCCCAAAAATATACTTTAGCTCATCTTTTTTAAAAACAAACTTATTTCTCTAGTTTGAACTAATTGCTCAAACTACCCTCTTAAAAGAGGTAATTGCTCTTGAAAACTCTTTCTAAAAAGAACATATCAAAACCATATTTTAATATGATCATTGATGACTCAGGAAGTCATACTGCATAAACATTGATTGTATATCTAGAGACCATATTGTTTAAACATTGATGACATACTCGATTGTCATACTAATCATGTTTTAGAAACTCTTTCGCAAAACTCATCTTTTTGTTAAAAGAGATAGTACTCAAACTGCTCAAAACTCTTTTGGAAATCTTAGTTTCCTCTTATCTTAAATGTGAAAACATTTATAAACTTCTTTGGAAATACTTAGTTCCCTAATAACTTTTGAGAAAAGGAACTTGACTCTAAACTCTTTACTTAACTTGAAACTCTATACTCTTTACTTAACTTGAAACTCTACACTCTTTACTTAACTTGAAACTTGAGTCTTAAAATGAAGTTAAAACGTTCAATAAAGACTCTTGAAAAACTTTAAAAACTTGCTTCATAACTTCACTTGACTTTGATCCTAACTTTTCCTTGAATTGGATTATGGATTCAAGGTTCATGATTTGTGATAGGAAAGGTCTCTTGATGTTTAAGAATAGTTTGATTAGCTAAACTTGAGAAAAATATACGAAAACACCGTCTTGGAACAAATCCGCGACGCGGAGATGCTCCTAAATAAATGCTCACAAAAAATAATTTGAAACAGTGGAGTCCGCGTCCTGTCCGCAACGCGGAGCAGATTTTTGTTCACAGGGGGGGACGCGGACTTGTTTCATGCAAGCAGCCCGAATTTTTCCTTCTTCGTTTTTCAACCCCAATTCGCCAAACTCGAATATCTTCTTCAAAATCATTCTAGATCCCGATACCCATCATTAGTACTCATGAACCTAACTCAATGCAACTCTAAAACTCAACTTAAAGGTCTCAGAAACTCCACAATTCAACCTCAATTCAAGAACAACATTCAAATTCAAGAATACATCTCAAGAACATCAACTTTCAAACTCTTTTAGGACAAATTTCGCTGAAATCAACATGCTTGGCGCGTGGGTGAACGAACCCAACGCTATGAAAGACTCACATACGTTAATAGGGATCACCTCCGATGAAAACCACGACGATCTTGACGAACCTTGCTTCTTCTTCTCTTTCTCCTCTTTTTCTCCTCTTCTCTGTCAAACCCTCACTCTCACTTTTCAAAGGGGAAACTGATTTAAAATCAGCCTAGACCCTTAATATAACCAAAAGAAATGGTTAGGGAAAAAACCAAAATACCCTTACAAATGCGGATGAACTTCCCTGTGCCAACAAACTAACTTCCGAAGGGAATAACTCACTCATACGAACTCGGAATCGCGCAAACTCGGCGGCGTTGGAAAGATCATTCCAAGAGCTTTCCAAAAATAACTGGAAATACAACTAACTCATCTTGAGCTAGGAGTTATGACCGTTCGAAGTTGACTAAAAACTCACTTTTTCCATACTTGGCTAAATTTCCAGATTTTGAATTCTTTCCAAAAATGACTATTTCCAAACTTCAAGCTTCTTCGTAGTTATTTCAAATTGCCGGATGTTACACTTAAACTACATTTTTTTACTCAGTTGAAGCCTAGTAAATTATTCAAAACTTACCCAAAATGATTATTCACCAAAATCCATAGAATTTAGAGCAAAAGCGGAGAAAGAGTCTACCAGCCCCTCAAGAACACGCAACAATTTTTCTTCAGTTCCAGCCCCAAAATCAAAGGATTTCTTCGTAGATTTCGTCACCAGGCATGTGGGATTTCACTAGTGTCTTCCTTTCCTCCACTAGGTCCCTAGAATTTAGTCAGATTCTTGATTCTCTATATCATGTTTAGGCCTAGGGTTTCTAAAACCTTGGATAATTGTTGTGAATTAGCTGTTATAGTGTTCCTAATCAGATTATCATATTTTTTGTGAATTCCTTGCTTAGTTTCTTGCATGAAACTCAGAACCCTAGTTGTGTAGATTCTCTTAGTTCATGAATTACACTTGCTAGGTCAGATAAACATGCTCCATTTTTTGAATGTTACATTGTCAATCCCTAAATATTGCAATCTCATATTTGCATGTCAGAACATTGAGCTATCCAGTATTACAGTTATGTTGTAGCTTACATATTTCCAGTTGGGAGTAGACTTAGTACCGAGTTGGACTAGGGTTCAACATACCCTCATAGTCCCAGAACTACGTGCCACCATAGGTTTATAACTTCCCTCTGTGGGCATCAGATTTAGTGATCATGCTAGTCATGCCTTTATACCCCTGGCAAGGTGTATTGGGTCCTCTCAATAGGGAATATACATCAAACTCCACGGTTAGCTCATGTGGTTTTATGTCGGTTAATAGTAGCTCCTATAGTCAGACTCTAGTGCAATTGACCTGGTTTTAAGTTATGCTTTAGTATTCAATCTCAGCATGTCAGGTTCATGATTAGTACTTTGGCAATGTATTTATCTCAGTTTTCAGTTATATTTCAGTATCTATGTTTATGTTAAGATTATATCATTGCCCAGTTATGCTTTGTACAACTTTTATGTTAGCTGGGGGGCATATCCCACCAACTCTAGTTATTAGAGGCTTTCCAGATGTATTAGATTCAGCTTTAGTTTTGAGTGATTGTTCCGTATCACTAAACTCATAGTACATTATATATATTTAGATCAGTATTGGATATTCCCCATCATTCAATAAACTATTGTTTTAAGCTTCCACATACTATATATTTATTCAGTTATCTTTTAGTATGCTTATGACATGCCAAACACAGGGTTAGCTTGCGGTCACTCGTGATCCTAGATCACGTGTTACGTCAAGGGAGTAGCCTCGGGGGATGACATACTTGGTATCCGAGAATTAGGTTCAAGAGCCCTAGGATGTCTGAAAGCCGCACTAAGTAGAGTCTATTTCATGGATGTGAAGTGCACCACATCAATGAGGGGGAGGCTACGAAGTGTTTAAAGAAAAAATTCACTTCTTATTATTCTTATCATGGGTGAGTATGATCTTCCTTCTAATTCACGTTATGTATTTCAGATCACGCCTTCTCGTAGAGCTTACGCAAGGAATGCTAATGCACGTAATGCTAACGCAATTCCTCCAGTCCCGGACCATGAGGTAACTAATGCAGAATTTCGAAATGTGATCCATCTTTTGGCTCAAAGTGTGGCCAATCAGAACCATCAGCCTGCTCCAGTTTTCGCAAATACTAATAATGGGTCGGCAAAAGCCAGGGTTTGAGATTTTATTTGAATGAATCCACCAGAGTTTCTAGGGTCACAGGTTGGTAAGGACCCACAAAATTTCATTGATGAGGTTAAGAAAATCTTTGGAGTGATGCAAGTAACTGGTAATGATAGGGTTGAGTTGGCATCCTACCAGCTTAAGGATGTAGCTTACATCTGGTTCTCTCAGTGGACAAGAAACAAGGGTACGGATGGAGCTCCCGTGACTTGGGAGTGTTTTACTGGAGCTTTTATGGACAGGTTCTTCCCGAGGGAGTTAAGAGAGGCTAAATCTCAGTAGTTTATGAATTTGAGACAAGGTACAATGTCAGTCCAAGAGTAGGGCTAAAGTTCACTCAACTCTCCAGGTATGCTCCACATATGGTTAATGATTCAAGGCCACAGATGAGTATGTTTCTGTTTAGGGTATCCAACTTGGTGAAGACAGAGTGCGGGAATGCTATGCTGCTAGAGATTATGAATATCTCTAGGCTCATGACTCATGCTCAGCAAGTTGAGAGAGACAAGCTTTAGGGAAATGTCTAAGGACAACAAGAAGGCTATAACAGGTAACTATGAGTTTTCTCAGCAGAAATCGGGTGGTGGAAATCGCTCACAGTTTCAGCAAAGGTCTACAGCCCCAACACCTTCATCAACTAGTGCTCTATCCCCCAAGTTTTGATAGGATCAGAAAAGTAGGGCATCAAGTTCTAAGTCTCAGGGAAATGCTTCAGGTAACAGGACCTTCCAAACTTGTCCAAAGTATGGTAAAAACCATCCACGCGAGTGTCTTGCAGGCAAAGAAGGGTGCTTTGGGTGTGGTTAGTCTAGCCATAGGTTGAAGGATAGCCCTTCTGCCAGGCAGGGGCAAGGAGGTAACAATAGTAGGGCTCAGTCTACAACTACAACAACACCAGTAGGTCACCCAACTCATCAGGGTGCTTCATTTGGTATAGATGGCGGTCAGCGCCAGAACAGGTTGTATGCTCTCCAAGCTCACAAGGATAAGGAAGATTCTCCTGATCTAGTCATTGGTACGTTGGGCGTCCTTCATTTAGATGTTTATGCATTATTAGATCTAGGGCTACATTGTCTTTGTAACTTCTTATATAGAAGTAAACTTTTGTGTCAGTCTAGAAACTTGTTTAGTATCCTTCTCACTCTCTACTCTAATTGGTGACCCAATTATAGCTTGACGGGTATACAGAAATTGCCGTGTCACAGTCTCTCAAAAATTTCCCCTCTAGGCATGGATTGGTTGCATTTATGTTATGCCTCAGTCAAATATAGAACTAGGATAGTTCGATTTAAGTTTCCAAACAAGCAAGTCTTAAAATGGAAGGGTAGTAGCTCACTGCCTATGGGTCGATTCATTTCTTACCTTAAGGCCAAAAAGATGATTTACAAAGGGTATATCTATCATCTTTTTCGGGATAAGGATTCAAACTCTGAAACCCCAACTCTTGAGTCAATCCCATTAGTAAATGAGTTTCCAGAAGTGTTTCTAGAAGATCTTCTCGGAGTTCCTCCCGAAAGAGAAATCGACTTCGAAATAAATCTCCTTCCAGATACCCAGCCCATTTCAATTCCTCTTTAAAGAATGGCTCCATCCGAGCTTAAGGAATTGAAAGAACTGTTGAAAAACCATCTAGATAAGGGTTTCATCAGACCTAGTATCTCTATATGGGGTGCTCCAGTGTTGTTCATGAAAAAGAAAGATGGTTCTCTCAGAATGTGCATTGACTATCGTCAGTTGAACAGAGTCACCATCAAGAATAAGTATCCCATCCCTAGGATTGATGACCTATTTGACCAACTTCAGGATGCTAGTTGATTTTCTAAGATAGACGTCAGATCCGGCTATCATCAGCTCAAAGTCAAAGACAGTGGCATTCCGAAGATAGCTTTCAGAACTCGGTATAGTCATTATTAATTTTTTAGTTATGTCATTTGGATAGACAAATGCTCCTACAACTTTTATGGACTTAATGAACATGGTGTTCAAATAGTATTTGGACTTGTTTGTTATCGTGTTTATTAACGATATCCTTATTTATTTTCGGAGTGAGGAAGAACATGTGACTCATATGAGGGTTGTTCTGTAAAATCTGAAAGATAGTCATTATCGCTAAGTTCAGCAAATGTGAATTCTGGTTACAGTCTGTCGCTTTCCTTGGTCATAAGGTATCTAGCGAAGGAATTCGAGTGGATTCTCAGAAAATAGAGGTAGTGAAAAAATGGCCCCAGAGCCACCTCTCTAACAGATATTAGAAGTTTCTTGGATCTGGCCGGGTATTACATGAGATTTGTTGAAGGATTTTCATCCATAGCTTCCCCATTGACCAAGTTGACTCAGAAAAAGGTTAAGTTTCAGTGGTCAGATGAGTGTGAGAACAATTTCTCAGAACTGAAGACTAGGTTTACTACAACTTCGGTGTTCACTCTAGCAGACGGTTCAGACGGTTATGTAATCTATTGTGATACATCCAGCGTCGGCCTAGGTTGTGTGTTGATCCAGCGAGGTATGTTCATAGCTTATGCTTCTAGACAACTTAAAGTTCATGAGAAGAACTACCCGACTCATGACCTCAAGCTTGTAGCCGTAGTATTTTCCCTAAAGATTTGGAGACACTATTTTTATGGTGTTTATGTTGATGTGTTGACAGATCATACGAGCTTCTAGTATGTGTTCACCTAGAAAGAATTGAATCTTCATCAGAGGAGAAGGCTCGAATTCGTCAAAGACTATGATATGAATGTGTTTTACCATCCCGGTAAGGCCAATGTAGTAGCTGATGCTCTTAGCATATTATCTATGGGTAGTGTGGCCCATGTTGAGGAAGAAATGAAGGAATTAGCAAAAGATGTTCACCAGCTTGCTCGCTTAGGAGTTGGTCTTACAGACTTGTCAGAGGGTGGTGTGATGGTTCTGAATAGATCAGAATCTTCATTGGTAGCGAAGGTTAAGTAGAAATAGGATAGTGATCCTATATTACTTCAGTTGAAAGGTTCAGTTCAACAGAAAAAAGTTTAGCTTTTCTCCTAAGGGGGAGATGGTGTGCTTCACTAAAAAGATTGCTTATATGTTTCTAATGTGGGTGAGTTGAGGCAGCAGATCCTTACAGAAACCCATAACTCCAGGTATTCCATTCATCCAGGTGCCACTAATATGTACCGTGATCTACGATAAGTCTTTTGGTGGAACGGCATGAAGAGGGACATAGTAGATTTTGTGGCTAAATGCCCTAATTGTCAACAAGTTAAGGTAGAACATCAGAAACTAGGAGGTATGAATCAAGAGATTAACATTCCTACATGGAAATGGGAAGTGATAAACATGGACTTCATTACAGGTATTCCATTCATCCAGGTGCCACTAATATGTACCGTAATCTACGATAAGTCTTTTGGTGGAACGGCATGAAGAGGGACATAGTAGATTTTGTGGCTAAATGCCCTAATTGTCAACAAGTTAAGGTAGAACATCAGAAACTAGGAGGTATGAATCAAGAGATTAACATTCCTACATGGAAATGGGAAGTGATAAACATGGACTTCATTACAGGTATTCCATTCATCCAGGTGCCACTAATATGTACCGTAATCTACGATAAGTCTTTTGGTGGAACGGCATGAAGAGGGACATAGTAGATTTTGTGGCTAAATGCCCTAATTGTCAACAAGTTAAGGTAGAACATCAGAAACTAGGAGGTATGAATCAAGAGATTAACATTCCTACATGGAAATGGGAAGTGATAAACATGGACTTCATTACAGGTATTCCATTCATCCAGGTGCCACTAATATGTACCGTAATCTACGATAAGTCTTTTGGTGGAACGGCATGAAGAGGGACATAGTAGATTTTGTGGCTAA
>JAJOOS010003267.1:0-29876 GCA_029582725.1 Solanum chiquidenum | reverse complement strand
AGTTCTGGGGAGGGGCTGCAGTGGTAAACCACGGACCACCAGCACGGACCGTGGTCTGATCTACGGTCTGTGGATGGTGACCGTAAGTTGCACCTGCAACTTCTCAAAATCTGCATTTTTGGTCTGTTTCAGATACGGGGTGTTACACTAAAGCTTGAAGGGCAATCAAGTTCAAGTGGGAAAAATTCGTCTGTTATTTCATCGGAAGACGATGAAGAATGGAAAATTGTTGGCCCAAAGAACAAGTCTGTAGTCACAAGAACTCAGGACTTCGTTCCTTCAAACTTGAGTGCCATTATTGGGGGGCAGTTGAAGAGACTTGTAAAAGTGAGAGGGAACAAGCATATTTAATAGTTCAATCATTTTTGGTATGCCATCTTGATATTTCACACGAAGTTGTTCATAACATTCAAGATGCTCTCCATCTATTTTCTGCCCTTGAGACACTCGAGGGATATAGAATTACTGTAGGAATGGTTGGAGTGGCTACTGCTAGGAAATCCACTAGCATATAGACACTTCCTAAGATGATGATTTTACACCTGAAGCGGTTTGGTTATGGAAGGTATGGAAGTACCAAATTGTATAAACCTGTGCATTTTCCTCTTGAACTAGTTCACGGCTTATCCTGACTTCACGACTTGAATTGGTGGACTACAACAACCCTCGACTATATCCTGACTTCACATGGCCTGCTCTCCTTGAGTTTACTCATAAGCATCACAGAGTTGATACGAATACTCTTCAAGCTTTCTCGATGTTTCCTCAAGACAATAATGTATAAGCTTAAGAGCTATACATATAAGGTTCAAGATTGAAGGCCTTGGAATCTTTTGTATATATGTTGTTTCTTTGATTTAGAACTACAAATATTCCTGTTGCAATAATTCTATAAATTTCGACACCTAGTATTTGGGAGTTGATTTGTATTTCAGTTTGGTTTTTAGTGTGTAAATACATGTCTTTTGTTAGTCAATAATATAAAGTTCTATAGTGCAATACATAATTTATCCTTTTACTTTTCTTCCATTGTTATTTTCCTGCATTTCTTTTCTTTCAAAAACTGATAAGTGGGATCTAGAGCTATTTTTCTGAAGGGACCTTTAAGTGAAGAAATGGATTTCAAATATAGTTTTTCATGAATGACTCATGTTGTTTTTAGTAATGCAAATAACCAATTATGAGTTGTGAGAATGGAAAATTACTTGGAGGCCCTTGATCTTTAGGAACGAAGCAGTAGTAGAGGATTATGAAATTAATTCGTTACAAAATAATCTCACCAAAGGGAAAATCAAGAGTCACAAGGAAAATAAAATCACGAAGTCCACGACGAAAGCAACTTTGTTTGTTGTTGTCTCAACAAATATTTTATAGAGAATTATATTTCTCCCATCACCAAAAGAAATTTGGTACCTTAAGAAAAAATATGTTGGAAGTGAAGGAATTCAAGTTGCAAACTGCTGCTAACTCTTGTGGTAGCTCTAATTCATAAGATGCATTGCCAATCCTCCTGGATATTCTGTAAGGACCAATATACCGTGGACTAAACTTCCCCTTCTTACCAAATCTCATGACACCCTTCATGGGTGAAATTTTCAAGTATACCCAATCATCTACTTCAAACTCTAACTCCCTTCTCCTAACATCAGTGTAGGATTTCTGACGACTCTGCGCTGTTTTCAACCTCTCTTGAATAACTTTCACCTTTTCCGTAGCTTGATGAACTAAGCCTGGTCCTATCAACACAGATTCACCAACATCAAACCACCAAATAAGAGATCTGCATCTTCTCCCATAAAGAGCTTCATAAGGAGCCATCTGGATGCTAAAGTGGTAACTATTGTTGTAAGCAAATTCAATAAGAGGTAGGTGATCATCCCAATTACCTTCAAAATCAATCACACAAGCCCTCAACATATCTTCTAAGGTATGAATAGTGTGTTCTGCTTGACCATCTGTCTGAGGATGAAAAGCAGTACTTAAGTTCACCTTTGAACCCAAGCCTTTCTGAAAAACTTTCCAGAACTGTGAAGTAAATTGGGCACCTCTATCTGAAATAATTGAAACTTGCCCCCCATGAAGTCTAACTACCTCTTAAATATAAAACTTAGCATAATCCTCTCCTATATGGGTAGTATAACCGGTAGATAATAGGTTGATTTGGTCATTGATCCACAATCACCCAAATAGAATCATGTTGCATGCGAGACCTTGGTAAACCTGTGATGAACTCCGTATTGATCATCTCCCACTTCCATTCCGGAAGTTCTATATTCTGAGCTATACCACCCGGCCTTTGGGGCTCTACTTTAACTTGTTGGCGATTCGGAAACTTGGCAACAAACACTGTAATGCCCTTCTTCATACCATTCCACCAATATACTTCTCTCAAGTCATAATACATCTTTGTGGAACCTGGATGAATAGAATATCCGGAGCTATGAGCTTCCTCCATTATCCTCTCTTGGAGTTTATCCACCCTTGGTACGCACAATCTACCTTGATACCTCAATACTCCATCCCCCCTTGGTTCAAAAGCCAATACTTTCTGCTTATAAACATTTGCCTTCAATTGAAGTAAAATAGGGTCTTGGTCTTCTTTCTCTTTTACTTCTGACACTAAGGATGATTCAACCCCATTCATCACCACTACTCCTCCTTCTGTGGAATCCATTAATCGAACTCCTAATCGTGCAAGTCTATGCACATCTCTTTCTAGCTCCTTCTTATCTTTCTCAAAATGGGTGATACTACCCATAAACAACCTGCTCAAGGAATCAGGAACAACATTAGCCTTACCTGGGTGGTAAAGAATACACATGTCATAATCCTTGAGTAATTCTAACCACCGCCTTTGTCTGATATTAAGCTCTTTCTGAGTAACACATTCAGAAGACTCTTGTGATCGGTAAACACATCCACATGAACACCATAAAGATAATGGTGCCATATTTTCAAAGAAAATACTATGAAAACCAATTCTATATCATGGGTTGGGTTGTTCTTCACATGAACTTTCAACTGTCTGGAGGCATAAGCTATAACTTTGCCATTCTGCATTAACCCACAACCCAAAATCAACTCTAGACACATCACAATACACAACAAAACCTTGAGTGCCTTCTGGTAAGGTCAATACTGGGGCAGTAGTCAACCTATTTTCCAATTCCTGAAAGCTTTTCTCACAAGCTTCAGACTATTGAAGCTTCACCGTTTTCTGAGGTAACTTGGTCAAATGGTATGAAATAGTGGAGAACCCCTCTACGAAGCTTCTATAATATCTTGCCAAACCTAATATATTCCTAATGTCAGTTGGAGATGTAGGTCTAGGCCAATTCTGCACTGCCTCTATTTTCTAGATATCAACTTTATTTCCCTCTCCAAACACAATGTGACCTAAGAATAACACAGACTCAAGCCAAAATTTACACTTAGAGAACTTGACATACAACTCTCTATCCTTTAGAGTTTGGTGAACTATTCTGAGATGACTAACAGGATCTTCTTCATTCCTCGAATAGAGTAGTATGTCATCAATGAATACGATAACAAACATATCTAAATAAGGTTTTAATACTGTATTCATAAGGTCCATGAATGCTACAGGTGAATTCGTCAAACCAAAGGACATAACTAGGAACTCATAATGACCATAACGGGTCTTGAATGCTGTCTTTGGAATATCACATTCCCTTATTCTTAACTGATGGTAGCCTGATCTGAGGTCTATCTTAGAAAAACAAGTAGCACCCTGAAGCTGATCGAAAAGATCATCAATTCTCGGGAGAGGATACTTATTCTGGATGGTAACCTTGTTCAGCTAGCGGTATTCTATACACATCCTAAGGAACCAGTTTTTTTCCTCACAAACAAGATCGAAGCACCCAAAGGTGAGACACTTTGTCGAATAAAACCCTTATCAAGGAGATCTTTCCACTACTCCTTCAACTCTTTTAACTCTGCTGGTGCCATTCTATATGGAGAAATAGATATAGGACGAGTATCTGGAAGAATGTCTATACCGAAGTCTATTTCTCTCTCAAGAAGGACTCTGGTAGGATCATCAAGAAACACTTTTTAAAACTCTTTTAATATTGAAACCGACTGAATAAGAGATATCTCTACACTTGAGTCATTAAGTCGGACTAAGTGATACACACACCCCTTGGAAACTTACTTTCTCGCCTTAAGGTCTGAAATGAAATGAACCTTAGGCATTGCTGAACTTCTACTCCACTCTATTACTAGCTCATTAGGAATTTGGAACCTAACAATTCGAGTTCTAAAATCAATGAAGGCATAATATGCATGAAGTCAGTCCATACCAAGAATGACATCGAAATCTACCATGTCTAACTCAACTAAATCAACCATGGTATTCTTTTTATTGATGGAAATGACAAAATCGTGATATACTCGCTCAACTAGAATAGACTCCCCAATAGGTGTAGAAACACAAAAGGGTTCACAAAGTTTCTCAGGAAGAACAACAAAATTATTTGCAACATAAGGAGTCACAAAAGATAAACTTGCTCCTGGGTCTAGCAAAGCATAAACATCAAGAGTAAAGACCTTGATCATACCAGTGACAACATCTGGAGAGTTTGCTTGCTCTTGACGACTAGTGATCGCATAAAGGTAGATTGCTCCTCTGCCAGTACCAGAAGTAGCTCCTCTAGGTGCAGCCCTGTCTGGTGGAGCAACTGATGAAGATTGGGCTCTATTGTCCTGATTTCCATTTCCTTGTCGGTTCTCAGGGAACTCTTTCATGAAGTGACCCTCTTATCCACATTTTAAACAACTTGTGGAGCCATCACGACACTTACCTAGGTGATGCCTTCCACACATAGCACATGTAGGAGCCCAGTTATGTTCTTGTTCCACACTACCCTGAGACTGTGCTGGTCTAGTTTTGAAATTCTGTGAATTCTGACCATTGTACTCACCTTTATTTCTGGGTGTAGGTGCACTAGTAGATGTTGGAGCAGGTTCTTTTTGCTTTTGTTGGAAACAAGCCCGGTTCATATTATTCCTTTGCTGCCCAGACTCATTCCCTGTCTTCGCTTTCTTATTTCTAAACTCCTCCCTATCCCTAAGCTTCTCTTCCTCAACCTGCTGCACATAGACCATCAACCTTGCTATATCCATGTCCCCAATTAGCATGGTTGCCTTGCCCTATTTACTTGACAGACGGGACAACCCAGCAACAAAAAGACTCATCCTGCTTCTCATATCCGCAACCATCTTCGGAGCATATCGGGAAAGTAGGGTGAATTTCAATATGTACTCATGAGCACTAGTGAATCCTGTTTGAGTGTGATAAACACTCGTACCTTGGCCTCTTTAAGTTCTCGGGGAAAGAAACTCCCCAAGAAGGCCTCCTCAAAACAAGTCCAACTCGCAGGTGGTGCTACCTCTGCTCTACCCTTCTTCCACTGGTCGAACAAAGTCCTAGCAACATTCTTCAGTTGATACGCAACTAGTTCTACTCGCTCAGCATCGGTAACGTGTGTAACTTCAAATACCTTTTGCAGCTCCTCAATAAAGTTCTCTGGATCCTCAATAGTGCTTTAAATAATGAAACTTGGAGGATTGATCCTCAAGAACTCCCGGATCCTCAGAGTATCATCCACTTCCTGTGTAGCTCTTCTTTGTTGCCAAATTGGGTTAGTCACAACTTGGCTCAACATTCGAATCGCTTCCCTAAACTCAACATTTGTGACTTCTCCTTAGGGTTTCACTCTAGGTGCATTAGGTACCCCTTCCTCCTAAATGTTCCTCCTTGTAGGATGACCTCTGCCAGCTTTTCGTGGAGGCATAATTAACTTTAAAGCATGCCCAAGCACGAATCATAAGAGACTTTATAGAGATGAACTCTATCACTCGAAATGAGTATGAAAGAAGTGCGATACTTTCCTAAGTGTTGCGGCCTCCAAATTATAGATGTGGCACAGTTCACACCGATAACTGGGACTCTACAGACACGACTTCATAGAATCTATAGGACTCTTGAACTATGGGCTCTGATACGAAGTTTGTCACGCCTCGAGCCTACACCCTGGGAGGGACTGGCACTCGAGAACCATTGCTCTCCCCAAGCGAACCCTTGGCCTGGCTTACTTACTCATCGGAAGACTTAAAAGTATTAATACAAGGATTCAATGCATCTCTACTCAACTGTTTAGTAAAATAACTTAGAACGTTTAAACGTCAAACATTCAACTTGGCCAAAGTGGCAACTCAAGTCTTAACATAAGAAATAACAATGTAAATCCAACTGAACTACTAACTGTCTATGAAGCCTCTAAAACAAGGAAGTATGTTGGGAAAAGACACCCGATCATCACAACAACTAAAGTACTAAAGAAATGTAAAAGGAGCCTTCTGGAAAGCAAGGAAGCTCACCAACAGACTCTGAGTGCTCAACTTGTTCAACGAGGTGTTGGATGCTGATCTTGGTTACCTGTGTCTGCATCATAAAATGATGCAGGACAAATGACATCAGTACATTGAATGTATGAGTATATGAGGGGAAAAATGAACATGACATAAGCTTGGAAAGAATCTAAAAGGAACACTTACCTTGGCTTTACTCAACTCATGAATAACTCAACTTAAATGCAAAATAAAACAACAATTATGGTGCAGTTATACAAGGCATTTAAAACAGTAGTAGCAACTCAATTTATTAAAGAAAATGCAATAACAACTCAATCACATATTAAGTAATATAATACTGTGGGAGTTTCTCTAACCGACAACCATCACTATGAGCCTAAGTGATGATACATCGTCTTGCCCACGCTGCCAGAACTGCCCTATACTTTGTCATCATATAAAACGACTTAACTAAGTGGATACACTAGTCTATGTTAAAAAGCACTAAGGAATCATCTAAAAAGTATGATCCTTTCTACCCATGATGACTATAATATGGTTTATGGAGACTTGAGTTATTATGAACTCGCGTCCCCATATCGGTGCTCAATACTACTCCCAAAATATACTCTGCTCATATGTTCTTAAAACAAAACTCTTTCTTTGGTTTGAGATAATTACTCAAAACTTAGCTTAAAAGATCTCTTGGAAATCGGTGCTTCCTTTCTTTCTCAAATGTGACAACATTTTAACTCTTGGGAATACTTAGTTCCCGTATAATCTTTGAATAAATGAACTTTAAACTTTACTATTTACTCAACTCAAAACTCAAGTCTTAAAACAAAGTTAAAACATTTGTAAAAGTCTTTTGGAAGACTATGAACTTCTCTTGACTTGGCTCTGAACTTCTCTTGACTTGACTCTTAACTGATCCTTGAATTGAATTATGGATTCAAGGATTGTGATTTGTGATAGGAAAGATCTCATGATGTTTAGGAGTGTTTTTAGATAGTTAAACATGAGAAAAGATCAAGAAATCACTGTCTGGAAGCAAGTCCATCACGCGGAGATTCATTTAATTATTTGGTCACAAAATAAATCTTGAGGCAGAATGGTCCGTGACCACTCCTCGATGCGGAAATAATTTTGTTGATTCTGAGGAACAGGTCCGCGTACCCAGATTTGTCTGATTTGTTCCTTCTTCATTTTCTAACCCCAATTCGCCTAAACTCGGTTCTTTTTCTCAAATTCCCTTTAGATTCAGATACCCAACACATGTACACAAGAATCTAACTCAAAACAACTATAACAATTGATCTTAAACTCTCAAAACTCCTCAATCTCATCCCAAATTCAAGAACGAAAGCAATTCAAGAATACAACTCAAGAACATCAAAGTATTAATCTTTTAGGACGAAAATCATACTGAAATAAATACGTTTGGCATGTGGGTGAATGAACCCAACTCTATGTGAACTCACATACCTCATAGGATCAAATCCTTGACGAAATCCGCAATCAATTCCTTACGAAGACGACGAATCCTTGCTTCTTCTCATCTTTTCTCCTCTTCTTTTCTCTTCTCTCAAAACCCTAACTCCTTTTCAAAAGTGTAAACTGACCAAGTTCATTTTAGACCCCAACTAATTTAAAAAAAACGAAATGAAAATAATAGGGTATGAAAAAGACCAAACTACCCTTTCAAAATCCGGATTAAACTTTCCTTATTTGAATAATCCAACTTCAAATGGGCATATCTCACTCATACGAACTCATAATCGAGTAAACTCGGCGACGTTGGAAAGATAATTCCAAGATATTTCCTACAGTTTCTGGAAGCACACCTAACACATACTGATCTACAATTTATGGTTGTTCAAAGTTGATCCAAAAACTCAACTTAGGTTAACTTAACAAATTTCCAAATTTTTCATTCTTTCCTAAAATGAATCTTTCCAATTCTAACTCTTTATAGTTCTTTCAAATAGTGAGATATTACACTATATATATTATTCATTATGGAGTGGTTGTGATTGTGATTGTGTTGATTGGATCGGGTGTCACGTTCCGACACATACATTGGATCGGGTGTCACGTTCCGACACATATATTGGATCAGGTGTCACGTTCCGACACACTAAGAATTTGGGTATGGGTTCCATGAGAGAACCACTTGTGATTATTATGTTCATGTTTACCTGTAATTGATATTGGGAAATTGTATGTTGCTCCTGAAATGGTAATTGAACTATGTATTATGTATATGTGTGTTTACTGTGTTGTAATTTCTTGCTTGTATTTATCTTACTGGAGTAATTGCGTGATCCTACCAGTACACTATGGTTGTGTAATGATACTGCATTTGCTTGTTCTTTGTTTAGTAGAGGGCCTCTTCAGGCGGCTACTGACATACCTCAGTTAGGAGATCACTGATTTAGACTGGATTAAAGGGGGAGCCAGTTCTTCCAGGATGCCGTGGGTCCTCTATTGTTTAGTCCATTCTTTTTAGACTTAGACTTTATAGTTAGATTTATTCATATATTTACTTCGAGTGTTGCACCCCCTTTCCTTATACTTGTTGATTGGTAGAATTTTGGTACAATGACTTTAGGTTCTTGGGGTTGACTTCCGCAATAGTTGTTTAAATTGTTTATTTAAAACCTTTGGAGATACTTATTTTAGACTAGCTGGCAAAAACATATTGTCATGACCCGAGCCTACAACCTGGACGTGGCCGGCACTCGAAGACCATTGCTGGTCCTCAAGCGAGCCTTCATCCTGGCTGACTACAAGTGGAAAATTGATTCAAGCATACAAAGCTTAAAAACTGAAATAAAAATTCATAAAACTTAAATTCAAACTTTAACTCAAATGAAAACTCTGAATAATAAAATATATTCAACTCGCCCCAAATTGACAATTTAAGTCTTTAAAACATTTAATAAAATAAATGAATAATACAGACTTCTCAACTATACTGACTATCTATGAAGCCTCTAACTGATAAAGATGGAAGTCGGAATAAGACCCACGACATCCTCACTAAACTGAAAAGTAAATGAAATTATCTGAAAACAAAGAGGCTCACCATAGCTAACTCGAACTCCCAGATGTATCAACGAATCTCCTGTTGATGATCCTAAATACTTGTGTCTGCATCATGAGAAGATGCAGGCCAAATGGCTCAGTACGTGGAATGTACGAGCATGCAAGGGGAATTCTAAAGCATAAACATAAGCTTGAACTTTGATAAAAAGAAACATAGGCTTGAAAGAATCTGAAAGAAACTGAAGAACTTACGGTTCTACTCAACTCAACATGACTAAACTCATTTCAATATAAAGCAATTCAAAACAAGTGCAATATAAAGAAAAAGGAAAACTGTTTAAAACATGATGTTAACTCATAATCATAATATCATAAAAGACATACCATGCTCCCTCTCAAAGTCTACTTGTGCAATGCATGAATGAAGTCCCATACCCCCATTCATACTAAGAAGAACCCCTTGAGGAACCATGTAAATACTGCTGTGGGAGTTTCTCTAACCGACAACCATCACATAAGAGCTATTGTGATCATATAGCGATCTTCCGCACACTGCCAACACATCCTATACCAGGCCAAAGGTATAGGACCTGAATTACTAAGTGGATCCCCTAGTCTATGCGAAAAGAATTCATCTAAAAAGTATGACCCTTTTCTACCCACGATGGCTACATGGTTTAAGGGGGCTGATAGTTGTACGAACTCTTCCCCATCGGTGCTCAATACTACTCCTCCCAAAAATATTACATTATATTAGCTCTTTTTGTTTAAAAACATACTTCTTCTGTGATTTGAGATTACTGCTCAAAAACTTAGCTCAAAGGCTATATTGGAAATCTCAGTTTCCTCTGTTGCTTCATTTAAAAAGCGATTACTCTTTTTTGAAAACTAGCCCGAAGGCACTTTGGAAATCTCAGTTTCCGTTCTTATTTAAATGTGAAAACATTTTAAAACTCCTTTGGGAATACATAGTCCCCATATACTTTTGAAGAGAATAACTTCAACTTTACTCTTTACTGAACTCAAAACTTAAGTCTTAAAACAAAGTTAAAACATTTGTAAAAAACTTCTTAAAATATGGTCCATACCGAATTATGGACATGAACGACTCAATGCAAGGTTTTCAATAACCATAGATAGAACTCCAATACTTGGAACTCAAGAACTTCAATGATACTACTCATTTCAAGAATGCTCAACTCAGAGTTCATGCGGAATTATGAGCATGAACTACTCAACTCAATGACTCAGAGATACTTCTCATCTTAAGACTGTTCGACTTATAATGTTCATGCGGAATTATGAGCATGAAATATTCAACTCAAGGACTCAAAGATACATCTCAAAAGGGATAAGGAACTCAACACTTTACGGCTTATAACTTGAAGATACCACTTCTCTGAAAGATGCCCAACTTACGAAGTTCATGTGAAATTATGGGCATGAAACAACTCAACTCGATGGTCTACATAACTATATGGAACTCATGTATACGAATCTTCTTATTCTCTGACTTACTTCCTCAAAACTTAGTTCAAATCGATAGTTGATCTCAAAGGATTCTTAATTGAACTCAAAGGCTTTCTTGAACTCTATTCTTAACTCTCTCTTGAGTGTGAATTATGAATTCAAGCGTTATGGTTCATGATATGAAGGATATAGGTGATAGTGTAGACTCATGGATACATTCTACCCACTCTCATGCTCACTTACTCGAGTCTTGAAACAAGTTATTCGAAGTTCTAGAAGACTCCTGAGAGGACTCAAAGGGACTTTCTCAAAAAAAGGTTTGAGAGAACTCTTAAGACTTGACTCTCAACTCTACCTTGAATGTAATTTATGAATTCAAGGTTGTGATTTGTGATAGGAATGATCTCGTGATGTTTAGGAGTGTTTTTAGATAGTTAAACATGAAAAGCGATCAAGAAATCACTGTCTGGAAGCAAGTCCGCGATGCGGAGATGAATTAAAATATTTGGTTGCGAATTAACTTTTGAGGCAGAGATGTCCGTGACCTGTCCGTGACGCGAAGACAAACTTTATGAAATGGGGAGGCAGGTCCGCGACGCGGAGCTAATAACTGATTTGCCCGACTTTTCTCTCCTTTTTTTTTCTAATGCCAAATCGCCTAAATTCGATTCTTTTCCTCAATCTCTCTTTAGATTAAGATACCCAGCACATGTACGCTAGAATCTAACTCTAACCCCTCTATAAATCGAGATATTAACCTCAAGAACTCCTCAATCTCAGTCCAATTCAAGAACAAAAGCAAATTCATGAATACATAACAAGAACATCAAAGCTTCAACTTTTAGAACAAATTTAAAGCTGAAATTAACATGATTGCCATGTTGGTGAACAAACCCAACACTATGGAAGCTTACATACCTGAAAGAATTATTCTCTTGAATCAGCTTGAAGGAAAACCTTTGAAAGATGAACCCTAGCCTCAGCGTTTCTTGAATTTCTTGAGCGTAGAATCTTTGGAGTGAATGAGAGGGTTTAGATTTAAGAAAACTGATTTTCTACACGTTTAGGGCAATTTAGATGACCTCCTAAGGGTTTTTAGGACTAAAGTACCCCTAAAGAAATGATTAAAACGAGCTGGGAGTTGGAAAGATCTTTCACCAGGCAGTGAGGTCCGTGTTGGCTCCGCGTCGTGGAGATATCGCGGAGCTGCTGCCAGGTTTCCGCGACGTTAGTAAATCCGTTATAACTTTTTACTTAGAGCTCAAAATTTAGCAAACTTGGTGGCATTGGAAAGAGGACTCGAAGGGATTAACTTTTCTATCTTGTATCTTACCTAACTCATCTTGTACTAGGATTGTTTGAAGTTGACCCAAAACTTAAGAAAACTTAGAAATGACTTGAATGAACTCTCTTCAGTTCTTCTTGAAACTCAAGGTGCTACATCTAGTGACCTTAATACTCAAGAAATTTGAAATTCCTTGCAAAAATCTCACTCACTACGAAGAACGGTTCGGGTCTTAGCTCAAAAAAATTCTGGGGTGTTACACATATTCTCTAAACTATTAAATGTACTTATATTCTTCATCCTGATATAACTAATATGATTTGTGTATACTAATTATCATTTTGATTTATTAAAATCTGAGATCTTGAGATGGGTCAATATACCTGGTAGATTGAATGACAATAATATATATTGGTGAAATAATAAGTTAGTTGATGGAATTCATGTCTCGTTATAGAGATTGATTGATATGCCTTTTTGAGAAGCTTATACATTTTCATCGTGTCAAACCTTGTAAGTGGATTTATGAATCCAACACATGAAATAAGTTAAGTAGTGCTCTAAAGGAAATTAATCATTGAATTAAATTCGTTAGTAATTTAATTTAATGATGAGTATCTATAATCTTAACATGGAGATTTATATGGAATTTTGAAATATAAATAGAGGAGTGCAATTACGAATTTCTAGTGGAATTATTTGTAATTTATTAGTAAGAATAATTCAAATTAATTATTTGGAATTATTTCCATAATAGGAAGCCCCAATAGTTAATTTTGTGGTCCCTGCATTACTCATATTTAACTAGAAGTCAGAATCTTATTTCTAAGGAGAAAAGAGGAGACTAGCGTGAGTTTTTCTTTTAAAAAGAAAATAGTCGTGTTTTTTTATGGTAGAAGAAAATAGACTTTGTTTTGTTCTCCTTTTTGGATTGGAAAGAAATCTCTATACGTAGGGATTCTCCTAACCTAGAAAAAGATTGAAGGTTTCTATTCATACTTGTCCACCCAAGTATTGAGAGAGTTCAAATATGAATTTGGGATCACTATAGAAGTCTACATAGCTGCTATCTATCTTGTGGATTTACTTGAAGATCTGTCTAATTTGGAAACTCGCTTGAAGGAAGATCTGTCTAATTTGTGGATTCGCTTGAAGGTATCTGCTCATGCTTTATGAGGTAATTCTTGAATTAAATTTCAGCAAGTTTATGTGTTCTAGCATAATTGTATATGTTCTAGCATAAACGATTTGATTATCTATTATTCATATAAGCATTAAGATTCTGGCATGCTTCCGCTGTGCATATAATTTTCTAACAGTAGTAACATTAGAGCTTCTACTAATTGGGGTTCCCTGATGGTTTGTTTTGACATTGTTTGATGACACTAGCTAAATCTTCCGGTTTGGTTGCAGTTTAAGATAAATAATTTTTAATGTCATGTTATCATAGGCATATAGTGCATATGTTCTATAGGTCCAACTAAACCCAGTATTTTCAACATAAAACACAAATAAATACCTGAAAAACAACTAAAACTATTAAAAGTGCAAAAAGAATATCTATTGTGAAGACATAATTTCAAATGTACAATGAGATTAGCATTAAGAATCTTAAAGACTTAAAGGGTTAACTTATCTAGTTTAAATCTTAAATCTTAAATCTTAAATCTATCTACGCATGATGCCATAATTCCGAGTTTCAATTTGTAGAAAGCAATCATGAACAAATTATAATAAGAAACATCTAAAGCCCCATAAAACACTCCATCTTTTGATTTTTCAGACAACAAAATGATAACTTTCAGTATATTTTGTAGGGTAAAATAACTTAGACAGATACTATAGTTTTACAAAAAAAATATTGTTCTAATATCATACTCCACTAAATTTGCCTAAAATTTAAGGGCATTTTTTGGAATACAAGATTTACTTAAAGAAATGTGACAAGAAAAACTTTGAAATATTTTGGAATAAGAGAGAGTTATACATCATTATCAGATATTACACCCTTATAATGATTTACATGCACGTGTTTATCTAAAGTTATATGGTTACAGACAGATATGCATATTGGTGTATTCACATACAAAGCACACAGGTCTTAAAATTAAGATAATAAATTTGAAACTTATATCACATCATAAATAAAGCTTAATTAAAGTTTGTGTTTATGTCGGTATGTTTCATGTTGTTAGTACATACACAATTATGCTTTATTAATTCTACAAGAATGGGCAAACTATCCAGTGTACATATCATAGGAAACTGGATAATATATATATCAATAATTATATTATGAACTAAATAATGCAGTTACAATATAAAAGGGATTTAAAATCTACATTAAATATCAATAAAAATCAAATATGTCATATATCATCCATTAAAAACATGAGACATAAGTACTTAGTTATGTTTAGCTTCAAAAAAGTTAGAAAAAACATATAACTTACAAAATTGAAAAACTAAAAGACCATTGTTCTAAGATTGAAAACGATTTCTAATTTTGAAGTTTCCTTAAACTTTCTTGAGCTTTGCCAAAATAACATGATGTAGAAAGATTCCACAAAAAATTAAGTCACTGGGCCTGAAATAAGTTGACTAGTTGTAGTGAAGTTACAAAGGAATGCATGAATTCTCAATGTAAAATAGCAAATAACAACCACTTTCCTCTTGCATATGGGGCAAATGTTCTGGATCTTGTTCCACTCTTTGGGGCAATCAATATGGTACATATGGCCACAATCATTTCTTGTCAGGTTTTCCCTATCAAAATGCTCCTCCTAAGACACACAAAAAACTTTAAGTTAGCTATGAACTTCATCGATAATCGTTGTGAACTTATTATTTATAATAATCTGTCACTAGCTTTGCTTATATTGAAGTCTTTTCCCAAGTACTTGGACACCTGTGATGTCTTTTCTAATTTCTTGAAGTTGTTATCACAATACACTTCTATAAAATATGGGGAAGGTTGAGTCTCAAGATTCTTGCATCAAAGCATTCCTCTTAAGGAAGTCTTTAATATCACATCCAAAGAATAATTTTCTGGAATTTTTACTAAAGCCAACTTTTTCAATGAATGAACCTTTGGTTGCTTGTATTATAAATTTATGATCCACTATTCAATAAGCCAGTCCCCAAATAGGATCTTCATCATAATGTACATCAACTCTCTTGAACATTTTATCTGTAGAACCATCCAAGTCTGTCTCACTTATGTTCTTCTTCTTGAAGAATCTTCAGCATCTGCACTATGCTATGACACAATGCAATCTAGATCTTGTCTGACTCGCTCTCTCTTCTTACCTCTACCTTTTCCATCAATCCCTTCACTAGCTCTGCTTCTACTGAAGTTTTTTCCCAAGGAATTGGTAAACTTTGCCTTCTTTTCTTTTATACGGTTGTTATCACATGTCTCTTCTATAATATCAAGGGGGGGAGGGGGTGGGGGGCTGTTTCTTAGGATTTTGGCATTTACTACATTTCCTCTTAATTAAGGGAGTCTTTAATATCACATCCAAAGAATGAGTTTCTGGTTTTTTTGCTAAAGTCAAATTATTTAATGAATCAACCTTTGGTTTCTTGTGTTTATATTTATCTCTTAGCTTTTTCTTATCTAGTGCCTAGAAATCTTACCTTGTTATCAATACCAAGCAATCTATCCAAGCATTCTTTGATTTTCTTGGAGTTTTTTATTAGTTGCAACTTGAATTCTTCACCTCCAACATATTCTTTCTTTAGATAATTTCAAATATCTTTTGGTGATGGGAGAAATATAATTCTCTTTATAATAGTTGTTGAGACAACAACAAACGTAGTTGCTTTCATCGTGGACTTCATGATTTTCTTTTTCTTTTGACTCTTGATTTGCGCTATGGTGGGATTATTTTGTAACCGATTAATTTTATAATCATCTTCCACGGCTTTCTTCCTATCGACCAAGGGCCTCCAAGTAATTTTTCATTCTAACAACTCATAATTTGTAATTTTCAGTACTAAAAACAGCACGAGTCATTCATGAAAAAACTATTTTTGAAATCCCTCTCAAAGGTCCCTTTAGAAAAATAGCTCTAGATCCCACCTATCAATTATTGAAAAAAAATAATTTAGGAAAATAACAATGGAAGAAAAGTTGAAGGATAAACTATGTATTTCCCTACAAAACTTTATATTATTGACTAACAAAAGGCATGTATTTAGAGACTAAAAACCAAACTAAAATAGAAATCAATTCCTAAATATTAGGTGTCTAACTTACTAGAATTATTGCAACGGGAATATCTATAGTTCTAAATCAAAGATTCAACATATATACAAAAGATTCCAAGGCCTTCAATCTTGAACCTCACATGTATAGCTCTTAAGCTTAGACATTATTGTCTTGAAGCCACATCGAGAAAGCTTGAAGAGAGTTCGTAACAGCTCTGTGATGCTTATGAGTAAACTCAAGGAGAACATGCCATGTGAAGTCAGGATAGAGTAGACGGTTGTTGTAGTCCACCAATTGAGTTGGTGGACTCACTACCTTATCTTTGTCTTGACAAAGAAAAAAGTAAGTGAGTTTCTAGGAGTCTTGTTGTTAACCACTGCTCTATGCAAGAAACTTTAGTATCTACCATTCCATAGGGCCTGCAAAAGGACAAACACCAAATCTGTTATAATCAAGTTGTAAGTCTAAGAATTCATGATGTATATCATTGTGCATCATGTGGAAAGTTCTTATAATGTTTTCCACCAAAAAAAATGTATTATTTGTTTAATTGATTCTGTTTATATTATTTGTATGTAATACATAATACATTAGCTTATTATATAGTTCTAGTTTGTAAATTTGCTTCCCATAAATGTGTCGCCTATGTTAACCACAAAAGCATTAAAATTTGGACGGATGGAGTACCATTTGTTGTCCACAAAAACCTGAAGTCCGCTAACAGAATCTTGATGGAGAACGGTTCATGATGTTGGATCATAGTGAGGCCATATTCCTAAGGTGAGCTCTGGTTTCTAGCACGGGACATAATAATTGAGTCTCATTATGGATTCATTATGTTTGAAAAACTCTTTAAAGTGGATCTTCTGTACACCTAGGCTCATCCCTAAAAGTTCATGATCCTAAAAGAAAGTGTGCTCAAGGAATTGCAATAATCTTGATAAACATTCCTCTATAATTAAAGGGATGAAAGGTTAATTCATTTACATAATCAAAAAATAGAAATATAGATACTCCTTCTGTTTCAATTTTTTTGTCTGATTTTGATTTGACATAAAATTTAAGAAATTAAAGAAAGACTTTTTAATTCAGTAGTCTTAGACAAAAATAATTATATAAAATGTACAAGAATATTATTTAATTTAGTGGTCTTAAACATTTCATGCCAAAAAAGGAAAAAAACACATTTTTATGAAACATACCAAAAAGAAAAGTACGACAAAAAATTGAAAAAGATGAGAACTAAGATAGTGGATTGTCCTTACCCGAGAATTTTAAAACTTTCACCCAATGTCCTTTGGAAATACTCCTGAACTATGTGAGATGAGCCTTCGTTAGCACAGTATCGTAAAGAAAGTGTATCTTTCCAAGGAAGTTTTGAAGAAAACCTTCCAGTAAAGTTGTTGGCATAACCACAATGTTCACCAATTTTCCTTTAAGCTTTTTTGCTTTTCACGGAGAGGCATGTCAAAGAACATGTCCATATAACGATGGGCATTAGAGATGAGATTAGCATCAACTCTGTGGTTAACTATAAGAAATAAACCATGACTCCTGCACGCTTCACCAACAAGCGTAGATGCTTGTTGGGAGGCGGCAGGGTCACCAGAAAAGAAACCCCTTAAGTCAATAAGGGGAACATGAAGTTCTTGTGCTACAACACTAGGCTTCTCGTCATCTGGCCATATACATTGTATGGGAATATTGGACTCATTTTTCATATGGGATTCATCAAAGATAAATGAGTTTTCCTCACCAAGCATATGTAACGACTTGTTCATGTCATTATGAAAAAGCCAATGGGAAAGGAATTTGGGCCAGAAATATTTTGAGTAGTGACTTGGAAATTTCTAAACTAGGCCAGACTTAGACAAAATTTGAGATAGGTAAGGGATAAGAAAATCTGGTAATAGACGGGGGGTTTGATTATGAATTTGATCACATGAGTGGATATGCAAGACGTTAAGGAGCCTGTACGGCTTTACAGAATCGAATCCGGGTGAGTAGAATTCCTGACACTAATCTTAGCATGGAAGGGTAATTTTTGAACATCCAGGTTTGAAGGTGTGTCGTGAAATGGGATCTTGGAACTCAAATTCTGAGATTCTACCTCTGTGCAAGCCGCCAGAGCGGGGTTAGTTCCCCCTGGGAGGGGCCGCTGTGGCCGAACAATCGCGAGTTAAGTTAGGTAAAAACCCCAAAATCATTATTTTTCTGTAAAACTTCATTCTTGAGAGCTACGAGGTGAACTAAAGTAGTTCTTGACAGTTTTCCACAAATTCTAGCACTAAAGGTAAGATAATCACTCCCTTAATCCGTAAATCGATTCTTAGAACTTAGAATCTTGAGTAATTATCATCGGTGGAGGGTTTTGGTTTAACACCTCGAAAACTAGTAGGCTAAACTAGAGCTTGACGTTAGAGTTAGAGTCCTAGATAGAAATCTCGATACTTAAAATGGAGGGTTTCAGGTTAGAACGTCTAGGTACGACCCCTCCCCCCACCCAAGGACCAACCAAGGGTCCTTGAGGAGGACCCTAAATTCTTCCCCAAAAATAGTGATCCACAAAAGGTAGCCACACCTCGTGGGTGAGGGGTCATGGGTCAGGGTCCCATAAATATTGTTGCAGACCACCACCTACACTTGACCAGCACGCCCCGTGGGTCCACTCATGGCCTGTGGACGTGGTCTCGTGGGTGAGGCAGAATGCTGGTTTCAAACGGTTAAGTAGGGGCTTTATGGAATTTACTGCAATTAATTAGTTAATAAGTGACATTGTTTTACCCTAGTTTAGACCAACTATATAAATACTTTAGACCCTTGATTAAGTCATCCTAAATCATTATTTCGAAACCCCCAAAAGAAACCCAATTCCCTCTTAAAAATCCTCTCTAGAAAGAAAAAGAAAAAGAAAAAGAAAAAGAAGAAGAAGCGGGTCAAGCTAGGTCAAGAGTCCATTGTTTCCAGATTTCTAGGCTTTGTAATCAAGGTATGATGGCTTATTCATTCATGGACTCCTTTCATCTATGAAGTCCCATACTTTTCCATAATTTGAAGAAGAATTCCCCAATTCTAGCTAGGGTTTCTTCCAATGTTGTGGGTTATGATGAATGTGATCCAATTGAGTGAATTATGATTTTTTATGATCGTTTATGATTGTGTATGATGGAATCACACGATTTTAGCATGATTATACATGTATTCTTGATTAACCAAAGATTCTAGGGTGAAATTAATATAGTTTGGTTTTATTCCTTGAAAAGGGAAATTGAGGGCTTAGATGCGACCTTCTAAGATTATTGAATTACTTTATGCATTGCTTGAGATTAGATCACCTAGCTATGAATTGCTTAAAAGTAAAGCTTATAGACATGAATTGATTAGATCAAGGCTCATATGATGAATCATGACTAGTAGTGTTGAGATTGTGTTTATGTGATGATATATGATTAAAATTGATCAAGGATGAAGCATCTAGTTAGATTGTCTTTAGAATTAGGCATATATGATGACCATGTGAAGTATTGCTTCAGAGTAAGGCTTGTACAATGAATGTGATTTCTAGGGCCTTGAGGGTAAAAGCTATTATGAATGAACTAGGAATGTTAAGGCTTTGAGAGTGAAGCTATATATATGTTTATTTTTATATGGCATTATTGTGGAAGGACTTTGCTCACATGACCTATATTATGAGTATATGATATTATGCATATAGTGATTTGATTACTTGAAATTGTGATTATATCCATGTCTAATGTAGTCATTCTAGATGTGTTGATTTGATATGAGCATTGGTCCTTGAAAGGAAAAGATATGATATTATGCATGTTTTATGAAGGTTATGTATATGCTTTAGGAACACTTTGAGAGTAAAGTGATTATTGTGTGTTGTTGAAAGGATATTCTAATATGCACACCTATGTATGAATCTGATATGATGTGAATAGTTTTCTCACAATATGATGATTCTAAGGTTGGAAGACTAGTCTCACCTATTGAATCTATATGTAGACATGAACGGTGAAAGGTTATTTTCACGCATGATCTAATGAGCTATCTTATGAATTATGTTGGATTGAGTGTCAAGACAATCATCCATGAATATGAACTTAAGTCAAGACTTAATATGAACTACGTGGGAATTAATGCCGAGCACCGAGTGGATATTGACAATGGGATGGAAACTCCTCCGTTAGTAGAAGGCGGGTTTCTAGAAGAAGTCCCATGAGATGGAAGCTCCTCCATTAGTTGAGGGCGGGTTTCTAGTAGAAATATCCTTATCCTATAAACTATGTGCCCTCGTAGGTTACTTAGCTATTGGATCCACCTAACCTAAGAGTATGGTTCTACCTTAGGCAAGTAGAGCAACCCCTTTTTCGGTGTGGGGTAGACACCGGATTCTATGTTAAGCTCCCATGTTCTATGTCGGTTAAGGCTTAATCCTACAACAAGGATATTAATTATGAACTATGTTTACTCAAGAAGCTTTACTTAATATAGGCAATATTATGGGATCTTATTCATGCATTGCACAAGTATGCTTTAAGGGTATTCATGGAATGTTCTCTTATGTTATGATGGTCTATGTAATGAATGTGCTTATGAGTTATGCTTATGATGTATGCTTATTTGGATTGTAGCTTGAAAGGCCCTTCCAATACATGTGTTACTAAAGGCGAATGTTCCCTTGCTTATGAGAAATAAGCTAAGGATGAGATCAAAAGATGATAAATATGAATGAGGGCCGAAAGTGAGTTGCTTAGCATGGGTGGGATTATGGGGTCTTCTCCATGCATTGCACAAGCTTGACTTGAGGTGACTTAACAAGTGTTTCTCTTATGTTATGTTAAATTAGATGTATAGATTATGCCTATGACTATGTTGTTACATCATATGCTTATATCCTATGCTTTATGATGATGTATTTTATGCTTATGACTTGTGTTATTGTTTCTTATGATTATGGTATATGTCTTATGTTGACTAACACTTATTGTGTGCTTATGTTGATGATTTATGGTAGCTTTCACCCCCTGAGGATACCCTCTGGACGCAGACACGGAACCTAGGATCATGAGTGACCCCAAGCTAACCCTGCTGGCATATCATAAGCATACTAAATAATCCAAAGTAAGAAAATACTGTGCAAAACCTAAATCATGAGATAATCTGAAATGATGGGGAATACCCATACTAAATCTGAATATATAAATACTGAGAGTTTAACAATAACTGAAAAGTTAAACTCAAATACTAAAGTTGATTCTAACTATGTCTGAAATAAAACCTCTACTGACTAGAAATGCTGGGACATGCCCTAGATAGATCTAGCAAATACTGAAAACTAAAGATTAAAAAGCAAAGAAAGATAATCATGTCAATCGTCCTCGAAGAATGAGAACTCACCACTGTTGTTGCTGAATTGAAGATCGGGAACTGATCTATGTCTGATCCAGAAGCTGAGAACCTGAACCTACATCACGAAAAGATGTAGCGCAAAGTATGTGTTAGTACTTGAAAGGTATTGAGCATGCATGATATAATAAAGCTGAACAATAAGCATAACTAAACCAAAGCATATATCTCAGCAAGGATAAGAGATAAGCATGATACTAAACTTAGAATATTGAACATGAAATGAATGTATGCAATGAACAAATATATAACATGCTGAGAGAAAATACTGAACTGTGACTGATAATATGGTCAATGCAATAGAATCTGACTGTAAGAGAGCCACTAATAACCAACATAAAACCACATGAGGTAAATGTGGTATCCGATGTATATGCCGCATCGAGAGGACACAATATACCCTGTCATAGGTATAGAGGCATGACTTGGCGTGATTACTAATTGATGCCCACAGAGGGGATTTATAACCTACGGGGCACGTAGTTCTGGGACATGAGAGTAACTGACCCTAGTCCACTCGGTATTAGCTACTCCCAATTTATTATGTAATTAACAATCTATGACTGGATTTCTGTAATACTGGATAGCTCAAAATACCGACATGCTAACTGAAAATGCAACACTAAAAGACTGATAATGAAACATTCAAATTTGAGGCATGTATAACTGAGATAACTGACCTAGCATGTGTAATTCATGAACTAAAAGAATCTATGCAAAACAATACCAATATCATGATAATCTAATTAGGATCATTCAAGTAACTAATTCATAATAATCTGCTGCAATTCTAGAAACCCTAGGTCTAGATAATATGAAGGAAATCAAGAATCTGAATGAATTCTAGGGACCTTATGGATGAAAGGAATCCACAAGTGAAATCCCACATACCTGGTGACGAATTCCAAGGAGAAATCTTTTGATTTTGGGGTTGAAACTGATGAAAACTCATTACGTTCTTGAACTGGGGCTTGATCGACTTTCTCCTCTATTTTGCACTAAGTTTGATGAATTTTTTGTGAATAATTGATTAGGTTAGGTTATAATTTGTTTAATAGGCTAAAACTGACCAAAACAACGTAGTTTCTAGGTTAAACGACGTAGTTTAGGGGTCCAACACATTAGGAAAAGACCAAAGAACCCCTGACTTAAAATCTATTGAAGCCACTGATGGGCCTGACCGACGGATGGTCGATCGACTGACAGCCCATCCTGTCAGTCTGTCGATCAGGGTCATAGAGTGGGTTTTGGGGGGTCTGACCTACGGCCCTGGACCACAGATCATGGTTTGACCTACGGTCCGTAGGTCCTGGCATGGGTCTACCCTTAGCCATTTTTCTGAGGGGTTCTAAGGGGTTGCAGGTGGTGAACCACAAACCACTAGAACGGATTGTGGGTCACCCTACAATACGTGGGTGGCAACTGTTGGTTGCACCTGCAACTTCTAAAAAAATCTGCATTTTAGTAGTTCTAGCATATGGGGTGTTACATTATCTCCCCCTTGGAAACATTTGTCCTCGAGTGAAGACTAAAGTAGCTGGAGATGGAGGAAAAGAGCTGCAAACCCTACCACTAAGTATTGGAAACTGATTTGTGACTGAACTATGTTCGAAGAACATGCAAATATGCTGAAAATGCAAGTAAAACTGAAGGAAGATGATACTAAGATACAAAATGCGCATGAATGACTGAAAATCTGAAGAGGAACTATTACCTCAAGCTGGAATGGGATCGGAAGGAAAGAGATGAGGATACTTGGCCTTCATGGCTACTTCTGCTTTCCAAGTACCCCCCTCTATGGACTTACTCCTCCACAAATCCTTAATTGAAGCGACTTCTTTGTTTCTCAACCTTCGAACTTGACGATTAAAGATTTCAAATGGTACAACCTCATAGGTGAGACTATACTTCACAACCACATTTTCTAAAGGTACAATAGATGTTGGATAATCCACACACTTCTTCAACAATGAAATGTGAAAGACTGGATGCACTGATGCTTGTTCTGCTGGCAACTCTAACTCATAAGCTACTTTACCAACTCTCTTCAAAATCCTGTAAGGTCCTATGTATCTAGGACTGAGATTTCCTTTCTTTCCAAATCACATCACTCACTTCATAGGTGACACTTTCAAGAAAACCCAATCATCAATTTGGAACTTTAAGTCTCGTCTCCTTACAACTACATAGGATTTCTGGCACCTCTGGGCTATCTTAAGTCTATCTTGAATGAGCTGAACTTTTTCCATAACATCATGAACCGAATCTGGTCCTATCAAGGCTGCTTCGCCTACTTCAAACCAACCAACTGGAGATCTACATCTACGCCTATACAATGCCTCATAAGGGGCCATCTAAATACTGGAATGGTAACTATTATTGTAGGCGAACTCTATGAGTGAGAGGTTATCATCCTAATTACCCTTGAAATCGATCACACAATCTCTCAATGTGTCCTCTATGGTTTGAATGGTACGCTTTGCCTGACCATCCGTCTATGGATGAAATGTTGTACTAAGATTAACCTGAGTACCAAGACCTTTCTGAAATGACTTCTAGAAATGAGAGGTCAACTGAGGACCTCTATCTGAGATGATAGACAAAGAAACCCCATGCAACCTGACTATCTCATTAATGTAAAGCTTGGCGTAGTCCTCCACCGAATTTGTAGTCTTAACAGCCAAAAAGCGTGCAGACTTAGTAACTTTATCAACTATCACCCAAATGGAGTCATGTTGACTGCGAGTACGAGGTAAACCTGTAATGAAGTCCATGTTGATAACTTCCCACTTCCAAGTAGGAATGTTGATCTCTTGAGTCATACCTCCTGGTTTTTGATGTTCTAACTTCACTTATTGACAATTAGGGCACTTAACCACAAAATCTGCTATATCCCTTTTTATACCATTCTACCAAAAGACTTCACATAGATCACAGTACATCTTAGTGGCACCTGGATGAATAGAATACCTGGAGTTATGGGCTTCTGCAAGAATTTACTATCTCAACTCACCCACCTTAGGAACATATGATCGACCCTGATAGCGAAGCACAACATCTCCCCCTTGGGAAAAAATCTCAACTCTCTAATGATGAACTGCACCCTTTAGTTGAAGCAATATAGGATCAGTTTCTTGCTTTTCCTTAACCTCCGCTACCAATGAAGATTCTGAACCATTCTGAATTATCACTCCACCATCTGATATGCTCGTAAGGCGAACTCCTAAGTGAGCAAGCCTGTGAACATCCTTTGCTAGATCTTTTCTTTCTTCCTCAACATGTGCTACACAACCCAAAGATAGTCTGCTAAGAGCATCTGCTAGTACATTGGCCTTACAATGATGGTAATGCACACTCATATCATAATCCTTGAGGAACTCAAGCTATATCCTCTGGCGAAGATTCAACGCTTTCTGGCTGAACACATATTGAAGGTTCTTATGGTCTGTGAACACATCTACGTGAACACCATATAAGTAATGTCTCCAAATCTTAATCGCAAACATCACTGCTACAAGCTAGCGGTCATGAGTTGGATAATTCTTCTCATGCACCTTAAGCCGCCTAGAAGCATAAGTTATAACCTTACCTCGCTGCATCAACACACAACCTAGGTAGACTTTGGATGCATCAGAATAGATAACATACCCGTCTAAACCCTCTGGTAGAGTCAGAAAGGGAGTTGTAGTCAATCTAGTTTTCAGTTCTGTGAAGCTTTTCTCACAATCATCTAACCACTGAAACTTAACCTTTTTCTGAGTAACTTAGTCAATGGAGAGGCAATGGATTAAAATCCTTCCATGAACATTTTGTAATAACCAGCCAAACCCAAGAAACTTCTGATATTTGTAGGAGAGGTAGGTCTGGGCCATTGTTTCAATGCTTCTATTTTTTGAGAATCCAGTCAGATCCCTTCACTAGACACTATATGCCCAAGGAAAGCAATGCATTGCAATCAAAACCTACATTTGCTAAACTTAGCCAATAACTAGCAATCTTTGAGTGTTCATAGGAAAACCCTCAAATGATTCACATGTTCTTCCTCATTCCTAGAGTTAATGAGGATATCATACATAAAGACTATGACGAACAAGTCTAAATACTGCTTGAACACCATGTTCATTAAATGCACGAAAGTTGTAGGAGCATTGGTTAGTCCAAATGACATAACTAAAAATTCATAATGACCATACCGTGTTCTGAACGCTATCTTTCGGATGTCAATATCTCTGACTCTAAGCTGATGATAACCGGATCTGAGGTCTATATTTGAGAATTGACTAGCACCCTAAAGTTGGTCAAACAAGTCATCAATCCTGGAACAGGGTACTTATTCTTGACTGTGACTTCGTTCAACTGCCGGTAGTCAATGCTAATTCTGAGGAAACTATCTTTCTTCTTCACGAACAGCACTAGTGTACCCCATCGTGAAATACTAGATCTAATGAATCCCTTATCTAAAAGGTCTTTCAACTTCTCTTTCAATTCCTTAAGCTCAACTGGAGCCATTCTGTAAAGAGGAATAGAAATAGGCTACGTATCTGGAAAGAGATCAATTCCGAAGTCATTTCCCTTTCAAGAGGAAATCTGAAAAGATCTTCTAGAAACACTTCTGGGAACTCATTAACTACTAGAACTGACTCAAAAGTTGGGGTTTAAGAGCTTGAATCCTTAACCCGAACTAGATGATAGAGATAGCCCATAGAAATCATCTTTCTGGCCTTAATGTAAGAAATGAATCGACTCATAGGTGCTGAGCTACTACCCTTACACTCTAAGATTGGTTCGTCTGGAAACTGAAAGAGAACAATCCTAGTTCTAAAATCGACTGAGGTATAACAGGAATGTAACTAATCCATACCTAGAATGATATCGAAGTCTACCATTTCTATAGACACGTAATTTTTGACCGAACCTAAAACTTTACACCATTTTTAGAGATGAAATGTTTTTATAAATATAAATTAAATATTTTGACTTCTTTTATTTTTATTAAGTTTATTTTAAAAGATTTAAAAACAACAAAAATAGAATCACTTTTTAAGGTAAGTTTAATCTTCAATTGTTTAAAAAGAAATGAAAAGTACAAAAAAAATCTATATTATTTTAAAATTAAGTTTTTATAAATAAGCTAGTATTATTTAATTGTTTTTTTAGCTATTTGACTTTTTCTTAGATTTTTATTAATTTAAAATAATTAGTTGATATGTTATTATAATTTATTATTTATATGTATAGTTAATTATTATTCTTTTAAAAGTAAAATAAAACTAAACTAAAATTGATAAAAAAAAAACCTAAATAATCTAACGAACCTACCCCACTTCACAACACAAATCTGCACCAAAGCACAACACACACGTAGGAAAACAGAAAAAAAGGAACAAAAACATTTTTATTCTTTTCTAAAAAAACACTACCAACAATATCATACACCCCACTAACCTACCCCCACATACTCCCACTCCCTCACATTCTCATCAACTAAACAGTCCACTACCCACTCCTATATCCACTAGACTACTACTACAAATACAACACTAATCTTCGTCACACACAAAACGTACAGGAACAAATAAGAAAAAAAATCAATAACATACTTCCTTCTCCACGCGTACAACAATACAAGTAATCGTCCTCTTATTATACATATTTTTTCCTCTCACAAATAAAGGTTGAGTTTGAGGTTTGCTTTCGTGGTTTCGAGTTTGCGGTTCCCTATTAGGATTGCTTTCTTTTTGTGAGTTGATTTTCGCAAGAGGTACTACTTAAACTTTATTTTATATAGTACTTAATTCCAATATTATGAATTTGATCAAATTTGATATTGGTTCAACTCTTTCATTATAATATTGAAATACGGTAAACTTGTGTATCGTTTAATTTAGAATAAATTTTATATTGTATAGTATTTTGATCTCTATGTCGAGTATCCGGTGATACCATTCTTGCTTCTATTTTATCACACAAATTCATATTTTGTTTCTTTTTTTATTTATTTATAATATATTTATTTGTGAATCAAAGCATAGGGAAAATTATTTAAATAGTTTCATGTATTAGTTAATACATAAAGTTATTTATCCAAAACTTATATTATTCCAATGAGTTCATGTCATATAAACATTGTGTTCGTTTCAATTTCTGCAACCTTTTTTATATACTTGGCAATCCCTATTCGATTTGTCGAAAACATAAAGTATTGATCACTTTATTTGTTGTTGTTTTTTTTTAAAAAAAAGAGTTTAATTAGGTCGCTAGATTAGATAATTAAATTGGAGTAAATAATTTAATTAGTGAGCTACTTTGAAATCAATTTGTTTACAATTGGGCAATGAATTTTAGTTATTAACTAGAAGAGGCTTGGGGTTTGATTAATAAGAATTAAATAAATATTGGTCATGATAAAGCTAACACGATATACATAGCTTTTGGATGCTTAGTTTACTATATTCCTATGGTTTGCTTAAATTATTAATTTGATAGATTTATTTCGAATGAAATCAATCTAGGTCACTGTTTCAGTTAAGTAGTACATTGGGTAGGCAAATGTTAAAAAAAAATTCTAACATTAGATGGACTTTTATACACGTTAAATATGTTTGTTTCGATTAAGTATGTGGTTACACAACTTTTTGAGACATTATAAAATTAACTCAAGGATGCGGTGACGCACCTTGTCCACTAATATAATTAATTTTTATTAATTTAAAGTAAAGACTTATAAAAAATAAAGTTATTAAGTGTGATGCAAAGAAGACAGTTATGACTCTAAATGTCAAGACCAAGAATTCAGTTATGCATCCGGTTTAAGACTAATAAAAATATAACAATTAAAAATTAATCAAACCATGGCATGTAGACATAAATTCTCCAAAAATATATAAAAATAAGTATAAGTCAATAAAAGCGACCGTTCTAGAACCACGGGACTCGAGGAATGCCTAATACCTTCCCCTCGGTCAATAGAATTCCTTACCCGAATTTCTAGTTCGCAGACAAAAAATAAAGAGTAATTTCCTTTTGTTTAGCGATTTTATAAAAAGGTGACTTGGAAAACCATAACTCAATTCCAATTGGTGACTCTGAATATAATAATAATAATCCCTAAATCAATAACGTCATTTAAATTGGAAAAACCCTTCATCCGCAGATGCACAAAAAGGGGTGTAACATCTCTGGCGACTCCGCTGGGCATACTAACCAGAATTCGAGTTTTGTTATGTGGAATTTTATTTTATCTTATTATTTTTTTTGGATATATTGTGTGTGATTGCCTGATATGCTACTTGTTGCTCTTTTATCACTATTTATATTGTTCAACTATATATTGTCTTTCCTAACGAAACCATTTGAGTCTCTAAAAATAGGGTAGCAGGGAATGCAGTTATGCATCCCAACTTCTTTTGAGATAAAGCTGGAGTGTCTTGGAACCCAGTGAAGGATGTTAGTCACACATGTTAGGCAGGGTTGGACCAGCAATGAAGTCGGAATAGCGTTGCAACCGATAAGTTGCCCATCCCTGGCTCAAGTTGTCCACTCAGGTAAGCTACTCTAGATACCTATCTCCTTCAGGTTCGAACCTAGTAAAACTGAAACATAGACAGGTGTATATCTAGTAGGCTCCACTTTTTTGTATAATTTGCATTTGAGTTAGTGGGACTTGACACACGGGTCGGGTCTGTCTAGGACAAGAGACCCTCTTCTTGACCAACATGTGCATTTTATGTGTTATTTGTAAAAAATCATGTGGAAGACCTCGGTTGTTGATATTGTCATGACCCGGGAGCACCCCCTAGTCGTAACCGGCGTACTCGACCTCGAAGAGGTCTAATACAAGCCTCTTAGCATTCATTCATCGCATAGACACTAAAACCATAAGGAATTTAAAACTTTCTTTACCAAGAAAGCATTGCATAAAAATAAATAGCAAGCGGAAGACTTTCTAGACTTTATACATGTTGTCTCAAACCATCTAATACTTTAGAGTACAAAATTTCGGGACTAATCCCGTACACAACTTAAACAATACTAAAAGACATAAAAGGACATATTGGGTATTGTCCT